>LNAC01000308.1:823028-953827 GCA_002007465.1 Ailurus styani | reverse complement strand
GGGAAGGAGGGAGGGAGGGAGGGAGAAAAGCAAAGCCAGAGAAATATAAATAGCTGGTGTAAATGTACCTGGCCTTCAGCTAAGGCTACAATATACATTATAAACACCAAAGAGTGTCAAGAGCATTTTAAGAAATTGGTCATCCCTTTCCACTTTGTGAGTAATACTTGGGAATGGAATAAAAAAATAATAATGGCCTCTAGGGAATGTTCAAGAATGAGGTAATTTGCATGTTTCTTCCAGAAAACATTAAGTATATCCTTCTCCTCTGCCAGAATAATTTTGAATTTCTGGCATCAAAGCTGAAATTCTCTACCAAAGTTGATCAATCTCCTGTTACCACTCTATATTTATGTTGGTGTAATAGTCGATTCCATGTAGCATTAGACTGGGGCTAGGAAGCTATTTAAATCTTCAGGTTTTTATTTAAGGCCTCATCAAAGAAAATCCTGAAACTCTGTATAGACTAATTTTTGCACAGTTTTTTTATTCTAATTCTTCCGATTTGAGGGACATGGCAACTCACCTTTCACCAAGAAGGGTGAAAGTATCCCCAGAGAAAGACCCAGGATAATTACATTTATTCCCTTCTCTCTTCCATTTTTTCCCTTCTATCGCCTAATATTTTGGACTTTTCTCAATCAAGCAAAACCAGAGAGCTGTGGAGAAGCTGCCTGAATTGTGTTGATAATTGCTTCTACTTCATAAGAGATATGACCTGTATATCGTATTTTTCTTTGAAGACCTAATTGGCTTTGTTAAACAATTCATGAATTAGGCAGCATCTCATCTAGCAATTAGAGGGGAGCTCTCTATTTTATTCTGATACACACATACCTTCCTATCTTATTTCATAAGAAGGCTCCTATCATGTGTAAGCTGTGGTAACGCATTGAAAGGAAAAAGTAGATTTCAGAAAACTCATGACAAAGCCATCATAGAAAGATCTTAAAAACCAGGGTGCAGAGCTAGAAGGGACTTCAGAGTTTATTATAATCACACATTTTTTTCAGTTTTGAAATTGAAGCCCGAGGGAGTGGGGCAACTTGCCCAAGTCATAGGTTATCTTTAATTGCACATTTTAAAAAAAGAGAGAGATAAATCCATTGGTCTCTCCACTGCAGTTCTAAATTCTGCTGAGTCAGTTGCCATATTAAACCATGGATTAACATCATTTGCTCCAACCCCTTCACCAAATCCTTCTTGGCTCCCTTCTCTGAACTTTGTGCTTCTAAGTTTATTGTTGCTTTGAGCATTTTTGTTTGTTTCTTTCAATGTTTGTTGTTGTTGTTGTTTTGATACGGTTCTGCTTGCTCACCTTTCAGATAATACTATCCTCAGAAATTATGTCTAGCCACTCTGAGAACACCCATACCAATGACCTGTAAATGGGGAGCGATCAATATGTCTGTGCCAAGCAAAGCCACTAAATCACAATTTTGTCACAAAGAATTTAAGCACATTCACTGCCCTAAATAATTCGCAAACTTCCTTAAGTTTAATAATATCAACTACTGTCTGTATTCACTTAAAAGTACCTTCACGCTGTACTCACATGTTTAATCTCACTTAATACTTAACCCCAATAAAGTGGCTATTTTAGCACTCCAGTTTTACAGATAACCCTAAGGCCACACATGGAACACTGACAATGCACTGTCTAGGGCTTGGGATCCTGAATCTCAGGCAGTTTCTACTCACCCATGGGTAGAGAGAACACTTCCAGTTGAACTACTGAGCTGCTATGGCCAACCCCGTCCTCTATCAAGGTCTGGCCTAATGGGTTGTGTCACATTCAACAGGCAGCACTATGGGGTCAAGGGAGACAAGACAGAAGCCAAGACAAGAGGGAAAAGTGTCCTACACTTTTTTTATTTTGTGTTCTTAACTCCTGGCTGCTTTCTCTTAGAGAAACAATTCAGGTTGTCCTCATAACTACCACTTTTCAACCCTCCATGGTTCAGTTTCTTTTTCCCACATGTTTTAAGGTAGTGGCTCAAATCTTATGTTGCTCAACATAACTAGCTTCCAGATCAGTCCTATGAACATCACTTAATGCTATGTTTAGGGTTTTGGGTTCTACTATGGTCATTTTTTTTTTCTTTTCTTTCCCTCAAAATTACCTTCTACTTTTCAAAGAAGAACCTCCTTGAGTCCGGGGCATATGGACTAAAAGAATTCAATAAGGAATAGGTTCACTAAAAACGGAGCAATGTATTGGGTTAAGTGCACAACATCTGGAGCCTGACTCTGTGGGTTCAAATCTCAACCTCGCAGCTCACCGGTTGTGTGACCTTGGTCAAGCTGCTTAATTTCTTTGTGCCTCAGTGTTCCCCCCTGTCAAATGGGTTCTTACGAGAGTTTAATGAGTTCATGCAAATAAAGTGCTTAGCATAGTGACTAACACGAGGCAACCCTCTATATGTTACCAGTTACAACTGACAGCAAGTACAAAATGGGGAAATGTTCATTCATCTCTAGTTTTAATTTTTTACTAGTTGGTATTTAATAGGTTTGTGTTCTTTATTTTTAGATAATATTAGACTCCCTGACACTAGGTCCACCAAACGTTTCATTTATACTGGTTCCTCAACTCGCTAAACTTACTCATTGCATTCTGAAATCTGCTTTTAAAAAGAATATATCCAGTGCCAGACTTCTAAAGAATTCATGTTGAAAGTCACAAATAAAACTCATCTGTTGTGATATGTTCATTTTCATTAAAAAGACATCAGTCTGCTCTGTGCTTCCATTAGAAATAGAACTTAATCTCTGACAGGCGTTTCTCATTTTCCACTTATTCTCTAGGGAGTATACATTGGCATGCTGGCAATGATTTTTTTTGGCTCTGCGCTGTGGTTGCAAATGGTGTCATTGTTCTTGGTTAAATCTGCGAAAAGTAAGCCTACCCCTCTCATTTTTTGGCTTCATGCTAAAGTAGACTTCATGGCAAAGAACTATATGAGTTTATCAGTCTCTATTCACTGCCCATATTCCAACATGATCAAAGTCTGCTAAAATAGCTATACACTGAGCTTGTTTTTCCCCTTTTTGGTTTCTGCACTTGTCAAGAGTGATAATATATGTTGAAACAAAATCTAGATTTTTCTCTTTGTTGGTCAATAGAGGGTAGCTGAGAGAAACAAGATAAGATAAAAAGTTATTCTTAAATTTCCTCATAGGCAGAAGCAGGTTTAATTATTACTTGTTAATGAGTATTGTTACTGAATATTTTAAACTACTTAATCATACTTAGGACAGATGTTTAACAAATCGTTAGTGAAAAGATGGCACAAACTGTGTGTCAGAATTCAGTGTATAGGTAGGCGACTAGTTCTAATGACTCTGAAGATATGATAAAGGCACAACAATAACATTCCACGATCACAGATTACTTTTTCCCTAAATAGTTTATTCATTCCCTTTGGGATCCTAGTCGCATAATAAATTTTCCTTTCAAGTTATTCTTTTACAAACAGTGCAAACATGAACAGCCTCTGTCCGGAATTATTAGCTCCTAAATAAAAGTTAAATAAATGTAACTTTATTGTAAGAGACAAAGAGATATTCTAGAAGACAAAAGAAAAATTTGCTTTATTAACATCTAAGATATTTAAATTTAGATCAAAATTATTTTACCTTGGCTCTTATTCAGTAACAGATCTGATATGCATGGAGCGCTTTGTTTATTGACTAATTGTACAGCTTGTCAAATTATTGATGTAAGATATTCAAAGTTCTGTGTAGCTCAGCCACAGTCAGCTTTCTCCTAAACAGTTTTTAAGAAACTTAAAAAAAGAGGATATATCAGCGTAGAGTGTCTGTGTAATCGCTAACTGGTTAGTGCCCACCTTTCTGGTTCTATCTTCACAAAAAATGCATCACAGAAGAACACATTTACTTTCTAAATACTAGCTCCACACTCCATTTTTGACTACAAAGAGACGATCTTAACAGAATGTACTACCTCTGGTTTTACAGGGAAAAGGAAACAAGCATACCGGCTGAGTCCTTTCAAGTTGTTATTGCTCATCAGATATCTGTGAATTGTCCTTATCTTGTGCCGGGCCCTGATCTAGGTGCCTGGGTAAGTCAGTGAACAGATCAGATGAAATGCACGCTCTTCTCTAGGAGCTTCCATTCTAACCAGTAATAGCAACAGTCAATTAAGTCTTTGCCACTCCAGGCCAAAGAATGCTGCTGACCAAAGGCATTTTAGTAATAACAATACACCTTTATTTCATAACATAGCACATACTTTGCTATTTTTCAGAACAGGACAATAGGCCTTTGTGAGTGAAGTACTCTTTTTGACCAAACTCCTGGGCAAATGCTTCCTCCAGGAAGCCCTCTCTGATGTACCATGCAAAGCAATTTTGTTGTGCAAGATGTTTCTCAGATATCAACGAAAACAATTTTCTCATCCCATATTAGTTCCTGTATTTAATCCCCTCACATCCCAGCTCTGCTCGCCCTGAGCTAGGGCCATGTGACTGAGCTTGACAAATGGGATATAAACCAAGACAATGGTGACTTCCATCGGGCACATGAGAGTCAGCGATTCCTCTTCATCTTTCTCTTCCTCTCCCAGGATGACTTTAGAAGCCTTGTGTTGCAATGGGAGCATCACAAGAAAACCAGTGTCCACAAGCCCATTTATGGAACCACCCCTCTCCCACCCACCCATCAGCACAAAACACAGATTGAGCAAGACTATACTATTGTTGTGGTGAGCCATGAGATTAAGGGATAGATCTGTTCAGGGAATAGACATTAATTATTGTGACTAATACAGTGACAGAAAAAAATGAATTTATTTATTTATTTTTTGCCCCAAAAAGGCACATCTTTTATATGGGAGACGAGGAGTGACATTATGGTTGCCTGAGGTTGCTACCACCTCTCCGTGGGCTGGGGGCCGAACTGAAGACAATCACTCCTTTACTCTCGTTTGGTTGTCTCTTTCCCTAATACTTTGTCCTGTCTTTTCTCCTGACCCAAATCAAGAAAACCATAAATTTCCCTTAAAGAATAAAGCTGGATTTACATTAGCTATGGGTTACTTTTTCTTGAGGTAAAAGGCATTTAAGTCCTGCCACTGAAAATTGACAGGGCAGGAGCTCCTCTGTCTAAATCTCTCTTTAGATAATATACAGAGCACTTTCTTCTGAGACATGTGCACAGGCGCATGCACAGTCTGTTTTTACATTTTCTTTGACTTTGAATAAGATGGTTGAAAGAAAGGAGATATGTTAATTCTAGATCCCAATTAATTTCATCACTGAAATATTAAATAAAATTCTGAGCTTGTTGTCTTAAATAGTAGTTAGACTATCAAAGATTGATAAAGATTATTTATAATAGCAAAAAACAAGGACCCATTTGCTTGGGTAATAATGTCTTCCCCCTGTTTTAGCATGAAAGAATTAGAGAAATGGGGGGATATGGGTCCAAATCCTACACTCCCAATGAAAGCTTATTATTACATAAAATTATTTTTGCTTCTTTTTCATATGTCAAATTTCACAATATGTTAGTAGAAGGATAACAAAATTGAAATTGAAATTGAAAATTGATTTTTATCCCATGTGTAAGAAACCAACTATTACCCCAGGACAATAAAGTACATGTTGAGATAGGAAAATGAACTATGGTATTAATTAGTAGATTAAATAGGAGCATGATCACTTCCACACAGGATAGATTCAGATGTTAGGTATTCTAGGTGCAGGATTAATAGCTATGGAATTAAAATCTGAAATCTAAGTCAACTATGCAAAGTGTTCTAATATGCTTAATTTCCAAATCTCTGGGGAAAATGTGAACATAACATGCAATAAGGGAAAATAAACATGTGTCCTTTTCTATTCCATAAATTGGTGCTGTTGCTTTTTTTGCTGGGGCTACTGGGAAGCTCAGAGACAGAGTCTATAGTTTCTTATAGCACTCTTCAGAATTAAATGTACTGCTCCCTCCCATCACCTTCTCCTCCTTTTATCTGATGCCAGTTGTCTTTGTGTTTTTGTTTTTTTCCCCTTTGTACCTGTATTTTTGTTGCAAGTTGCTTCAAGTGCTTTATGGAAATAATAAATCTATAAATAAAAAAACAATAACTAAAAAATAGCAAAGGATCAGGTATAAATATGGTTACATTTCTGAGACTACATAGTGATATGCAACCACAGAATGTTAGAAGGGAAAGGGTCTTAGAAGCTATCTAATCCAAAACCCTTAAGAAAGCAGACTCAGAGAAGTATCATCTCATCCCCTTTCACTGTATCTTTGCTTCAAATCCAAAATCCAAATCGTCACCTATTATATAGGCTTGCTTTATGTGTTTTACACAAGTTTTTGAAGCTTTTGATGCAAACAGTGAGTTTTTAAACCTAATGTGCTATACAGACCCACTCTTGCCCTGCCAACCCACAGCCGTCCTTTCTACAGATGGCTGCTCAGGCAGCTGCCAAGGGAAGGAGATTATTCCCATGGACTCCCGCCAGGAGCCTGGCTGGGGACTGTGCTCAGGGCTAACTGTTGCTTCGAGTAGTTACATTAGTCAAGAGCTAGAATTGTCAGGATCTCTACCAATTAGGATCTACTTAAGCAGCAGCAGGTAGGTAGAAAAAGCTTGGTTGCCAATATTCTTGATATATAAATCAACCCCAATTTGGGGGGGAAGATTTTATTAACCTTATCTTGGGCTATGATATATGGTAAATAATGGCATCCTTGAGCTGTTCATTCTAAATCACTGCACCACTGGTGGGATAATTGCAAGGGCTGCTCCTGGCCACACAGGTCATGTTGTGGCTAATATATAGGATCCTCTTCACAGGGCTCTGCACTGATAAGATATGGCAGGCAGGCATGATGGAATCCAGACAGACGGCTGTACATGCCATGTGTGCAGACAGAGATGGGCTCTGAAGAAACTCTGCTATTGGAAAATCTGTATATTCATAAGATTCCTGCCCAATGGCAAAAAAATGGGCAACAACTATCTGGTAAAACACACTTAAGAAGCTCTAATATATTACGAATACTAATATTAATGTTGCTCACATCTAAAGATCCAATTTTCAAAATGCTCAGTGAGTGAAGGTTTAGAACTTGACAACAGCTGTAATCACTCAAAGATTCAGAGTGACAAGCCCTGTCATTAGGTTTTTCTCAGAAAAGAGGTCTGGAGTGAAGGATGTGTGACATCAGAGAGCTGGGAACCAAGGCCCTTGGCCAGCCCTGAGTGCAATGAAGCACCAGTAGGAGAATAAAATGGTAAGTGAGTGCATATCAGGTCAAATACTTTACAAAAGGTCTAATGGGAAAGGATGGGTTCTATCCTCATCATTGTCTACATTTTCCCATACATACCAGGTAAAATACCAGATTCTAATTCTCCACAATTCTTCCCCTTCCCGAGGACCTACGGTCCTACAGTAGTCAGGGGCTAAAGAGTCAGTAGCGCTGAGCTGTAAAGCCATTCTTCACTTAGGGGACACAGTGACATTAATGGACTTTAAGGTGTGGGAGTCTTCCCACATTATTGCTTCTTGAAATCTCCTTGATGTCTCTAGAGGTCTCGAATCCTGCCCAGAACAAACAGTATACATAGAGTGTGTTAGTTATGAGGTAACATGGCTACCAGTGTGACACTGAGGAGGGCTTTCACTCTGGCAAATTTCTTACTCTAAATAATTATCTTACACTTAAATCAACATACATAAAAGAAATTAACTCAACAAAGGAAACTAACTTTAGTTACAAACTCATAGCCAGACAGCACCATAAATCTCATAAACCAACAAGATACGGACAAATAAATCCTCTTCCATGTTGCCCACAGATGGATCTGCTAGTAAAGTTATGTGTCAGTATGCTTCTTTCACCTCAGCAGGACCTGGGTGATTCTGTCATTGCTAGTCATGGTCCTAAATTACCTACTATGGTTTGTAATTTTAGGCTTTTGAAAATTGTGTATGCATTAAACGTGCAGGGTAAAGTAAACAATTTGCTATTTACTTCTAAATATTTAAACAGTTTCCATTAGTTAGCTGTGAAGCATGCCTAGGTGAAGTCAGCATGGTACTCATTGTCAGGCTCACTTTCAAGCCAACAGAAACAATGGAACTGTGTTTCTCTGAACATGAGAAAGTCAAAGCACAGGTCTGAGATGACAGTTCCTAAGTTCTCCTCCCACTGTTTCGCTCACATAAAGCAACCTGAATTTCTGAACTCCTGCTACATCTGGTCTTCTCAAGCTACGAAATGCTAGCAAGAAAAACATGCTGTAAAATCTTATACTTCCAAACCCTAAAGTAATTACTTAATAGGAAATGCAGGGCACAAGGACAAGAAGTTGCCTATCAATATCAATTGTTTTCTATCTTACCAAGAATAAGTCCAATTTCATTCAGTGCATTATAGGGAGATAAAGAGAAGGTGGGGGAGAGAGAGAATGAGAGAAAGAGAAAGGCAGGAATGGAGAATGACGGAAGAAGAAAAAAGGACTACATTTCCTAGCTTAACCTGGAGCTGGTTCCGGTCAATTTTATATAAGCAATTATCACTGGCTGGGGGCTTCCCGAAAAGCCTTTCAGAGGGAGCTGACTTACTGGCATGCACCACTCTTTCTTGTTCTTGACCTTTACCTTGCTTAGAATATGCACAGGATGGCTGGCACTTTGCAACCATCTTGAGAACACGAGGATGGAGGTCACATCTAATAACAGTACATGTAGCAGGAAGCTAGAAGGATACAGGGTTCTTGACGACATCATGGAGCTGCAATAGTTGGTTTTCAGCCGTCATATATCTTTTAAATTTTAAGCCACTGTTTTTGGAAGTCTCTGTTACTCAGATAAAACAAGGAAGTTGAAAAAGTATTAGCTTGAAGCTTGTTTTATAGTCCTCACCTTTCCATGAACCCTGTGGCCTTTGAAAAGCTCTCTTTCCATCTCTTGACCTCAGTTCTCATCTCTATAAACTAAGTGTGTTGGGCTGGATGATCTTAAGGAAACGTCTTTCATTTCACTAGTTGTGCTTGTCAACGGCTCATCTTTACTTTTCCAATATCATTTCAAGTGTCCATGTATAAAAAAAAACTTGATATTGAGTTGGTGAATTTTAAAACAAAATAAAAATAAGGACAAGAAGTTATAAACCTAAGAATCCATAAACCAGCAGATGACCATTTACAAAAGTTTTATTAAAGTAAGCTAATGTTTTAATAAACACCATCAGTAACAGAAAATGTTTTGGCCTAACTCTCAGAGAATCTAAACAGGACTGGTAAATAGAGGTAGAGAAAAGCTGTCCTTGCCTGCTTCTGGTTCCACGTAGGAAAGGCATCTCCGGGGCTTCAAGGATGGGTGATAGGAAAGAGATTAACCTCGGCCCAGGTTGTGTCTGTCTGACTCATAGGATGGGCCATTAGCCTATGCCTGCTAACCCTGATCACAGTTGAGATCAAGGGGCTTGGAGCGTCACAGCACTTGGCTGGAAAGGAGCCTCCATTTTCCCTTTTCTGTTCTTCCCATTCCTTTTGAGCGACAGAAGGTGACAGAAGAACAGATCTACAGCAGAGCCCATCTTTGCAGAGCCCAGAAATTCTACAGGGATACACAATCAGTCTGTAGTTATCAGTCACCTACTGTGTACATGCCATTTTGCCAGGGATTGGAGGAACTATAAAAACACAAAAGCAATCTCGGCCCTCATGACCCAGGGATGCAGGGAAAGGTGAGGGTGGGGGGAGACTCTTTATAGTTTCACCTTACTCTCCCAAGCGGAGAATTTATTATTAACACATATAAGCCAGAAATCACTTATTTCATTCTGGAAGATTGCTCCTGATGGCCTGGTTTAGTGCATATTGCAAACAAGTACCCCAAAATCTCACCAAAAATTATCATAACCTTCCCTCTAGCAGAAAGAATAATTGTTGAAAGAATTTTTAAAACATATAGTTAACCCCCCCCCATGACAGCCAATCCATTTATTGTGTTATTCTCAAAACAAAAAATTCTATTATAAACTCTGTACAGAGTTTCTATGTTCCTGTCTGGCTCTTAATATCCAAGCAATCTTTCTCTACCTACAATGCCCTTTTACCACACTGGAACTAAATCATCTGGGATGGAAAATCTTTGATATGCCTTTCATACCAACCTTGTGAAAAAAGATACATGTCTAAGCTTATGGCGACAAACAGCGTCATTATCTCCCTCCTCTAATATTTAACCAATCTGAACACTCGGGGGAAAATGTTATCTGAAATCCAACCACTTCATCTGCATTCACTTGGTCTTCTTTTGACAATTCAACTAGCTTTTCTCCCAAGTATCTCAAAGACTTGTTTGGAAAGCTTTTCTCAAGTGGGTGTGCAAACAGGAGGAGGACTGTTCTTTAGCAATCCCTCCTTATAAGCCTCCAACGCCTCTATCTTCTTGTACTTTAGTTAATGAAAAGATAAATATGATCTCTGCTATGCCCAGCTGTGTTTTTCTTGCACTGAGGAATTCACAAAAGGAAAATTTTAAATCGTACATTTATCAGTGAACAAGCTTGCTAAAGCAAATAGATTTCAGTCTCCTGAGTTTGCTTCAATAAAAGATTAAACGCTAATAGTGCAACTTACCACACTCAACAGATTTATGAATAATCAAAGTTTGGAAGAAGGCCAGGTGGTTTAAGAACATTACCTACCCAACAGATGCCAATAGCATGCAGACATCTTCCCTGTAGCCAAGCAGCCGTATTTCCTATCACACGATTCAATATTGACTGAATAATTGGCCTTTACAAAACATTTATTAAAACGCACCATTTACCACATACCCAATGCTTGTTTAAGAATTTCAGGCAGGGAGGGGAACGGGGGAGACACACAAGTTCTTTCTAATTACTAAGTGGATTTAGTTAGTAAGCAGCAGCAAGTCAGGTCTGGAATTGTTAGACCAAGGTACTGAATTGTAAAGGAGTTCTTTAAGGAGTAAAGGCAGTAAGCACCTTATCATATCCAAGAATTAATAATACTTGGCATCTGTGAGTGGTGTGACACAAAGTGCACACAAAGTCCACCTTTCACGTGTTTACTTTTGTGTTCTAATACGATTCCTTGGTGGTCAGGTTGCCATGATTTTGCTGTTCTGCTTTTCGATATTAATACACTCAGGCATGGAGAGTTTGTGGAATGCTCTATCTACCCACAGTAGGATGTTAAGTTAATGATTAAATGAGGGCTGGAATCACTGGACTAAGTTTCTCTTTGAAAAAGATTGCTTATTTCTCTATTCTGTATTTTTCTTAAGAGAGAGAGAGAGAGAGAGAGAGAGAGCGTGCCCATGCACGAATGGGAGCAAACTGAGAGGGCGAGGGAGAGAATCTCAAGCAGACTCCCCGCTGAGCACAGAACCCCACATGGGGCTCCATCTCATGACCCCTGGATCATGACCTGGGCTGCAATCAGGAGTCAGATGCTCAACCAACTGAGCCACACAGGTGCCCCTGTCCTGTATCTTTATATCCATCTTTAAGAAATATGTATATCTGTGGACTGATTCATTGTAATAGAAGTCCCCTATTAAAGAACTTCTTTTCAACAAATTCTAAATACTATATGGACAAAACACTGAACTCAGTTATAATGAACTCAAAACACAATCATGGTGTGATTGGAAAATAAAAATGATCACCATGTTTTCCAGCTTTGGCAGAAAATACAACTGATACCCATTAATCTCCTGCCAAATTAGAACATGTTTCCTAATTTTTTGGTATCCTGCTCAATAAAAATCCTAATCATGCTCTCAGTAACAGGAATTGCTAATCTACCCTCACCTAGTGCCAGGAAAATGAAGGTATCATTTGCCTTTGGCATCCAAGTCTATCTCGAGTAGGTTGTCAACTCATTTAAGATCTCTCTCACACCTAAAGCTAATTATTCTAGCTCTTTTCAGCTACATGAAACCTTTGGTTGCTTCAGTTTTATCTGGACTTAAAAAAGAGAGTAGGTTTTCATTATGGCACAGCTTCCCATTAAGTGGATTCAGAAATATTTTTGTCTAAATTTTGCCTTCATTTACATATACATGTGTGTGCATGTGTATATATCAATATATGATAACAAATATATACATAATAAATATACAGATATTACTTAGATATATATTATAAATTTTTATTCTTTTTAATTCACACTTACTTGGCCCAAAGCACAGGTGTTGTCAAGAGTCATTTTAAAAGCAGTCATTTTGGGCGCCTGGGTGGCTCAGTGGGTTAAAGCCTCTGCCTTCAGCTCAGGTCATGATCTCAGGGTCCTGGGATCGAGGCCCACATCGGGCTCTCTGCTGAGCGGGGAGCCTGCTTCCTCCTCTCTCTCTCTCTGCCTGCCTCTCTGCCTCCTTGTGATCTGATCTCTCTGTGTCAAATAAATAAATAAAACCTTTAAAAAAAAAAAAGCAGTCATTTTGCTGCGCACATTCAAGCACGCCCAGTAAAAATGGACAACGTGAAGTGGTTACAAACACACTGACGCCCTATCAGACAGGGACAATGTTCTAGCCTCATGTCTGGCATAAAGTCTGGATAAAAAATGGTAAGGCTTTAAAAGATGAACTGTATCGGGGTGACTGGGTGGCTCAGTCATCAAGCGTCTGCCTTTGGCTCAGGTCATGATCCCAGGGGTCCTGGGATTGCGCCCGCATCAGGCTCCCCGCTCCGCAGGAAGCCTGCTTCTCTCTCTTCCCACTCCCCCTGCTTGTGTTCCCTCTTTCACTCTCTCCGTCAAATAAATAAATAAATAAAATCTTAAAAAAAAAAAAGATGAACTGTATCAAACATCTAGCATCTAGCTAGCTTGCTAAGTCAAGTTTTTATTTTATTTTTTTACTTTTTTTTCTAAAGATTTTATTTATTTATTTGACACAGAGAGAGAGATTACAAGTAGGCAGAGAGACAGGGAGAGGAGGAAGCAGGCTCCCTGCTGAGCAGAGAGCCCGATGCGGGCCTCGATCCCAGGACGCTGAGATCATGACCTGAGCCGAAAGCTGAGGCTTTAACCCACTGAGCCACCCAGGCGCCCCTAAGTCAAGTTTTTAAAAACGACAACAGAGAGAGGACAGAAGTAGACATTCAAACAAGGGGGAAAAAAATCCTAAGTACATGAACAAACTGTTCACCCTCACAGATTATTGAAGCACATCACAGAAGAATTTCAAGGTTCCATGTTGTATCTGTACATATACATATATCTAATTTATATGATTTGTGTATCTAATTATAATTTTTAAATTTATATATTAAAATGGATTTTTAAATATTAAACTTAGTACAAGTAAGTATACTCATATGCTAGGGGCTTTGAAAATTGTTAAAACTCTTTTGGAAAACAACAAAAATTTTATACTATGTATAAAAACATTACTGTGTTTATACTCTTTCTCTGTAATTCCATTATTAGAAGTTTTCCTTAAGTACAAATCAACAAGAAAAAGCTGTATTTATTAGTTTATTTGTTGTGGTACTACATTGCATAGCATAAAATTATGAGTCATGGAAGAAACCAATAATGGGGGAAATAAATTATCGTACATAGACTAATATTTACAATTACAATAACAATTATAAATGCTAATGCAGAAATATAGGCCCACATTTATAGTACAATATTAAGTGAGAAAATGTTGAAACTACAAGAAAGTTCATTAGGCAGAGCCAAGCAAATCTTGAGAGAGAGAAATTGCTTCTGATTTTTAAATTTTTTGGTTATACTGTTCCTCTGTTTTAAAGGCGATGACAGGAAGTTGAGTCCCTCTCGGCCAGTTGCAAGGTGAGGGACAATCCTCCCTGGCCTAAGCACCCTCTCTACATGTCTACATGTCTCAGCATGTAGACGGTGGTAGGGACTGGAGTCACTTCTCCAATGGGAGTCAGTCCCACGGAACGGCTATGCCCAAGTGCCCCTGGTTGCAATCTGCTTCCGGAGCACGCATCACACTGGCACAGCAGGTGTGGCAATGCCTCCCGCCTTCCCGGAGAGCCACTCCCTCCACATCAAAGGACTGTCCCTGGCACAGCACCCACAGGGTATACAGCCCCAGCGCCAAGCATGCCACATCTTCACAGGGTGAAGCCAAATTGTCCTTTTTAAAGGGACACAGTCTCATCATTAGGTATCCTCTTGTTAAAGCATAAAAACGTCCCAATGTCAAAGTAGTCAAGTCATCACTAACTAACCAAGCGCTACAATTTGCTTATCGAGAAGTCAAAGAGGAAAGGCACCTTTACACTCCCAAGTTAGAGCAACAACAACCAAAAAGGACTTTCCAAGTTTATAATTTTTTAATGCCTGTGTTTTAAAACCAAATATTTATTGCTCTTTTAAAATGTCTCAGGGTAACGTTTTTAGTTCTGCAACAGTGCTGCTAACATTCCAAGACCAGCTATCGTGTAACTGCCCATAAAAAAATTAACACTACCAAGGCCATTTTTTCTGTGCTGAAGCTCATGCCAATGAAAACTGCCCTATAGGCATAAACTTGATATTTCTGTTCACCACACATTAACCCAGAGTTCCTCGGGGTGTGACGCCCAGGTGACTTCTGTGATGCAGATTTCTAAAAATCTGGCTGGAAACCTGCATGATTGAACACCCCCACTCACGGCAGGGTACAACCATTGATCTTCTCTGATTTTACCCAATCTGCTCTTAGTCTTGGAAGATTAACCCTTTGGCGGTACAAATTCACATCACTAAACACAAAAGGAGCCCCACCACCACCACCACCCCCCCCCAACTAAGTGCCTTAGTCCCCAGAGTAGGCCCCCGGTACTGCTGGAAGTCTGAGATGATTCATCACAGGCAAAGACAAGAAGAGACTGAGATAGAAGTTGGGGGCGAGACATATGCTCTGGAAGGAAGAGAATCACAGACTCCTGGAGCTAAGGAAAACCTTAGTGACCATTTAGCATAGCCTTTTCCATGTAGCACACAGCTAGTTAGTGACAGGAACTCCTCCTGGCTTTCTTTCCAGTGTCCCAGAATATGTTGAGGTGAGAGAAATAGGGGGAGAAGGAATCTGGCTATAGAGAACAAAATTGTCATTAAATATTATTAAAGAACCATAACAGTAAAAGGAGATAAAGTATTATGTATCAGAAACATTCTGATAAGGTCTTACTCTGTTTTGGTTTGTTGTTGTTTTTTTTTTTTTAATTATATCTGGATACTGAGGAGACCATCACTGAAGCTGGAGGTAGCTAGTGAGTTCACAGTGAAGGTGTCAAGAAAGGGGAAAGAAAATCATTCACACACCTGGCTGGCTCCCCCCATGACCGTGGAAAGTCAGTGGCTACATCTTTACTTCAGCATTCATTTTCGAGCAACTTCTCTGTGTCTGGCAACGTCATTCCCCATGCCCCATCCCTCACGCTTTTCCAACAGAGAGAAAAGGGTCATAGGGTGGGCATCAGGTGAGGAAGGTCAGCTCGCTCTTCCTCACATCTGGCAAGGGCAGGAAGGAGGGGATGCAGAGAGGGCTGAGGGAAGAGCAGGAGCAGAGGAGAGCCACTGGACAAAGAGAGACATTTTACCCCAGCAACTTCTGCTTGAAACATCTAGCCTGAGATGCAGGAATATGAAAAAAAGGGGGGGGGGTAGCCAGCACCAGAAGAGAAAAACTGCTTCCAAAATAAACAAGGTTGAGTTAGTTGTGTTTCTGCTGCCCACGTGGTATTTTAGATGAACATCTAGATATTTATAAAAACACATTTTCCACATCATCCCTTTGCCATAAAGAAGGCATCTTTACAATTCAGAACATCTGTCCAAAAGGGAAGGTTTACAAAATACACTAGACGATGCTGCACACCTGCCCCCACCTGCACATTCACAATCACAGAGAGAGATTTACAAGGGAATGTTTCAAAACGTTAAAACCATGGACTCTGTAGGTGCGCTCGACCAGATTACCTTTGTCTCCCGGCGCTGAAGTTCTCATCCCAGAGAGTGAAAATCATCATGCCTCTACATAGAGATACGCAAACGACATCAATGAAACATATAACCAGGAAGAGACAGGGAATACAGCTCGCACCATTAATACTAAAACTAGTCAATAATTATCTAGGCGTTATCAGGTGTGTTTTCTGTGCATCCTGGTTGGCCTCTAAGTAAAGAGAAGGGCCCTGTGCGCGCAGCTTGAGAATGCTGCGGTCTCTCTATAGGACTATTATCTCAGGCGGCGTGTGTGAAGAAGGGGTGGATACGGCATGCAATCCGCGTGCTTACTGTTTCAACATTCTACCCACTTCTGGAGAATCATTGCTCATCCTAATCATTCAAAAGCCCCACAAGGGCAGCAGGAAGTTCCTGCTTGCTGGCAGTTTAGTCCTTGGAAGTCCCAGGAGGAAGATGGGCTTTGTCATGGAGCGCTAAATCACGGCTGTGCGGAGGCCACGGAGCCAGCCAGTTCCCAAAACTGGACAGGCAGGAAGGAACGTGTCACACCGCTCCAAAGCTTCATGAAGATGAGTGAGGACTAGCGCTAATTTTAGATGAGAGACACATATTCAAAAAATGCTATTTGTTTAAATCCAAGTAATTTTGATCATGAAAACTAGAAATCTAAGAAAGCCATTCTCTAAACTTTTACAACACACACTTCATGAACTAAACATGTTTTCCTGTTTCACAGCATGGCACTACTTTCCAAATGTAAGTTCTCAAAAACACCTCCTAGCTGTAGGTAGCATGATGGTCGGTTGAGCAGGGAAAAAACAAAAGTCTGGGGCAAAATAAACCCCGAGGACCAAAAAACCCTGGATTAGAAGCAGGCAAATTATATCGTGGTTTCATTAATTATATTAAATAATGTTAAATGGAGCCGAAGGGATAGATTTTCGCATGCAAAGACCAAAATAGAAATGTTGAAGAGTTTCTAGATCTCAATGAATGTCATGTGATCTACAACTGCACTGTCAAATACGGTAGTCACTAGCCACTTCTGACTATTTCAGTTGAACATTATTTAAGTGAATCAAATTAAAAACTCAGTTCCTCACTTGCACCAGTCACATTCATTCAATTGCCCAACAGCTACTAGGACGGGAGGCTACTGAAGTACTATTGGACAGCCTAGGTTATAGAACATTCTCATCACTGCAGAAAGCTCTATTGGACAGCTCAGATTCCAGAGTTCATAATGGACTTCAAAGTGAGCATAGCTATACAATATAAGGTAAAATAAAAGGTGATGACCCATAAAAGTGCGTAATAGGGAGTGGCATATTCAAACCATAAAAAACGTTTATTCTTGCTTTGGCCCAATCCTTTTTAGGGAGAAAAACTTCAGAAAACAGGCAGGGCAATATTGAGGCTAGATAGCCAACTTACAGGGAGAGTTCACACTGAAATCCTTCCTTCAACCTGAAAAGGTACAGATAGAAGTGTGTATACTGCATGTGTGTGTGTGTGTGTGTGTGTGTGTCTCTGCAAACACCCCCTAGGGTATTCAGAGCATGACTTTACACAGAGAAATGCTCACTGTAGGACCTGTCAAAATGGTGCGGATGTCCCAGAGCAGTGATATTAAGGTAAGGACTTTGAAGAAAAAAAAAAAAAAAAAAGCGGGAAGTCAAAACTAACTGGCACCATTCCAAATCTGACCTCACAACAGATTGCTATAGGAAGGGGCATTCTTACACAGAATAGAGCACCTAGACATTGTCTATCTTTACAAGGGTAGATGTTCAGAGAAATTTCCACCACTGAAATTTACTCAGGACTGCAATGGTTATCCAACTGTCGTCATTGGATCTGTTTTTGGAAGGTCTCCTGCCTCCAGTATTTAAATTATGCTCTATCTTGTGAGCAGGAGGCCTTGATAACATCCCAAGGTCATTCTCTGTGCTGGAACATTGATATCCTAGTAAATATCTCAGTTTTCCAGTGAAGCACAAACACCAATTTAGAAACACTCTTTGATTTCACCCTCCTCCTATTTTTTTTCCTTTTTTACTGCTCACGTGTGATAATGTGTGTGTCCACATGCTCACACAGGTAGGGTAGTCTCACGGTTATAAGAGCCGTGCAGAACTAAGGCCCCAGAAACATATTCAGAGTAAGGTACAGATTAAAATGTTTGCAATGCACAATGCAAATTTTTAAAAGTATATCTAACTCTAATTAGTACACTTGTAATAAAATAAGAGGGCTGATATTTATACACCATGATTATGAAACTTCAAAACTATACATATATTATCATATTGAATTAATTCTCTACTAATGCAACTTAAATTATTTTTTTTTCAGTGTGCACAACATCTTTTAGAAAACATTCACTGGTGTATTTACTACTTGTGGATTTTCTGATACTTTTACTGCTAACTAAAATCCAGATATGTTAGAATCAAAGTGACGTGAGTATACAAAGCATTTTACAAACACCGTAACATTGAACACATTGCCTTTGTGTGCTCTGACCACACATCCAGGATTTTATGGCAGGTGATATTTTAAAAGTGAGGGAGAAAACCATCAGACTGATTAGGTTATGTGCCTAAAAACGTCTAACCCCATAATTATTTCTAAAAAATTAGTTGTAATTATACTAATAATACATGAATGCATTTTTCTTAGAAAGTCTTACACAGCATTATATGTAAGGCTAAAGCCCTTCTAACCACAACTCAGTTCACAACCCCTCCCCCTCCTCAGAGACAACCACTGTTATCAGATGATGTGTACTAGATCTTTTCATTCTTTTGCAACCGCTCACACATATCCAAGAAAGTATTTGTAGGGAGATTTGATACATTGTTCACAACAACAACTTAAAAAGTTGGATAAATAAATATCTAACAACTAGGAAATCACCAAACTGATTTAAAGGAATGTGGTAAGTCCATATTAAATAATTTGTAGTATCTAATGTGCTTGGAAAATACATGACACAGAGTGAGCACTGTATACAAAGCATTTGTATATTGGGATGTACATAGACATATATATAGCCAACATATTGAGTGAAAGACAAATTGCATACCTATGGTATAAACCAATTTATGTTAAACACACACACACACACGCACGCACTCACATACACAAATTGACACCACATATTTTTCTGGGAGTTCAGATTCCCTTTTCTCCATAAGACTTCCTCCTCTTTTTTAGGTCACTGAGGACAATTTCAAAACACCATAGAGGGGAGCCTGGGTGGCTCAGTGGGTTAAAGCCGCTGCCTTCGGCTCAGGTCATGATCTCAGGGTCCTGGGATCGAGGCCCGCATCGGGCTCTCTGCTCAGCGGGGAGCCTGCTTCCTCCTCTCTCCTCTTTCTCTGCCTGCCTCTCTGCCTACTTGTAATCTCTCTCTCTGTGTCAAATGAATAAATAAAATCTTTAAAAAAAAAAAAACACCATAGAGTAAGACAGGAAACAGGTATGTGCATCTGTCTGCCTCACTGGTGTTTCCTCCTCATCTTGGAAGCTTCAAGGCTAGTTCACTTTGTCCTTGACTCTATAAGCAAACACATGTCTCAAACATAACCCCTTCCCCAAAACAAAGACGTGGATAGGAGAAAAGCCGCCAACAAAATTGAATGATCGTGAACCCTGCTCTGCCAGGTTCTCACTTTTCTGTTTCCATGTGGAAGCTTCTTGTCAGATAAATCTTAATTTATAGCAAAAGAAAGGAATTGTGCTCTACTGAGCAGAGGATCCAAGAGGCGAATTTTAGTCCCGCTCCATCAGTCTCTCAACTGGGCACAGAGCAAGGGCCTCAGCCCCCCTGCACCAAAGGCTTTGGACATAGTCTTTCATTATTCTTGCATTGCCTAATGGGGGTCCTTTCTTCACAATCATGCATGTCCTTTACAAATGAAGCTTCCTTTGAAGACAGGCAAGAGATCAGATTAAGCCTTTCAATATATATTACTTCTGTTTCCTCCTAGTTCACCGTTCTCCACAATGGCTAATTCTCAGAGGGCTCCCAGAAGTGAACTCTGCTCCAACTACTAAATAAGACTGTGGCAAGGGAACTCGCTCCACAAAACATTCTTCTTCACTTCCAACCACGGTTTCTCCCACAGAGATGCCCCTGTACCATCTGCTTCAGCAAAATTCAAATCCATTCCATTAATCATGTCAGTCTCAGTTTCCTTTTTCGAACCCTGAAGAAATCTTAATTAATCTCCTGGCTCGAAGTGTTTCTGAATGGACTGACTCGAGTTTCTCTTTGGAGAAGCGTCACAGATGCTATACTTAAAAACACATCACCAAGCACAGTTCCTAGAGCAAAGTAAACTCTCAAGGAACATTTGTTTAACACACACTTTTAAGAACATGATGTACAGGAATCTCATTTGTGTACCATATTTATATTTTTCACAGTGTGTACAAAGATGCTCCATTATTTCTTGCTTTTTTGAAAGGACTATATTAGGGCACCTGGGTGACCAGTTAAGCATCCGCCTTTGGCTCAGGTCATGATCTCAGGGTCCTGGGATCGAGTCCTGTGTCAGGTTCCTTGCTCAGCAGGGAGCCTACTTCTCCCTCTCCCTCTGCCTGCTTCTCTGCCTACTTGTGTGCTCTCTCTCTCTCTGTCAAATAAATAAATTTAAAAATCTTTGTAAAAATTAAAAGATCAAAAATAAATAAAGGACTACATTAGCCTTAAACCTCCTGATATTCCCTCAGCTAGCATCCAAATTCTGTGCTCATCCTGCAGCAAGTCTTCATTTTGCCAAAATCTCTGGTGATGTAGTCAGTCTGTACATTGGACAGGTGCAGTTCCGTGCATCAGGACCCAATCCTAAGTGCCTACAACAGGGGTCCAATTTATTTTTAGTGGTTGAATATAAATTTTATACCACAGCATACCAAATTAATGCAGTAAAAATTTAGTAGGCTTCCAAATTTATTTTGAGAATTGTAAACATAGAAAATAACATTTTTGTATAATCTCAGAAACATGATTTCTAAGGATTGTTTCCAAAGGTTCAAGGGAAAGTTTTTTTAGGTTCATCCATACAAATATAAAATTATTGCTATTAATCCTCTTCTACTTTGGTAACACATATGCTATAATGACAGATAACAAAATAAGCAAAAGCGGAAGCTGGGTGGCCAAGTGGAGCTGCTTTCGAGCAGTCTCGGCCAGTACCAACCAGCAGGACAGTAAGGGCTCCCGATGAGTGACCAACTCACTCTCCCTTGCCTTAATCCACCGCTTTAGTATTCACTTGACCTTGAAAGACGAGTCAAATATTAGGAATTGTCTGATTCTGTCCAGAAGTGTCAAGACACTTAGAAAACACTCAGTACTTTGAAAAAACCACATTCCAACCATGAACTATGCTGCAGCACTGGCCTCTTCCAACCCCTCTCAGGAGGGGGGCGCTGATGCCCAGTCTTGGGCAGGCGGAGTGAGTTCTGAATGAAAAGGTAGAAGAACAGTCTTTACTCCCAAGATTTGACAGTACTTTGGATGAAATTAGATTATGTGATCAGTTCAGGGTTACTTGTGGTTCACCCAAGCATGTTTCTAGCTTGGTCTCCACTTTGCATTTCTAGGCATTTCCTCGAAATTGAGTAGGAGCTCTGCTTCACTACACTTTATCCACCACCATAATAATCAAGACCTCAGCAACCTAGAGTAGGGCTGGGACCCAAACGCAATTCCCAATCTATCTTGTGGTTTGAGTCACTCCTTTGCCTTGTATTTAGAATCAAGGGTCTTATTCCATGGCTGGAACATTGGAACTTGCGGGGTAAATTTCTTCAATATGACTCTCCACTCCTTCCTCCTTCCACACACTAGAAGACCAGAGCAGGTTGCCTGTTAAATACTTGTTGAGTGGGGAAAAGTGATACATATGAGGGGAGAAGAGAAAGGAAGTAATTGGGTGGTGGTGGGAGAAGCCAGAATGGGGAATTTGAGGAGCAGAAAGAAAAGGAAGTAAAAGAAAGCCTTCTAGATTTCTAATAACAGAAAGGCTAGAGAATTCCATTCTGACAAATTGAAGATATTTTACATTTGTATACGTACATGGATATGTGTTTGTGGGTGTGAAAATACAACTGTATACACATATAGTCGTGTTCCATGATAACATCATCAAAGATAATGCTATTTAGTTACTATCTACTTATTCAGTACATCTTGTAAATCTTACTCAATATTCATCTACATTTTAACTAGCAATAAGGTTGCCAGATGATGCTATTTTCTTTTCTTCATCAAAATACAATTCTGATGTTCTAACAGAACAAGCTTACCCTTTTGGTGATTGTCATCTCTGTTGCTTGCCAAAAGGCAAAAGCTCTGGTATTTTGTTTGCAGAACCATAGACTGGTGTGTCATTGTTGTTATGAATTAGTCGAGATTTTTAAAAGTGCCACCCCTTTAAAATTCTTCCACAGATATGTCTTTGAAATGAACAATAGTCCCACAGAACAGAGGCAGAGGGGAGAAAGACAAATGGACCAGCTATCATTATCAGCCATAAGTCACCCAAACTATAACTCTTCTGAATGAAATAAAGTTGGCAGGAAGAGGGAAAAAATCTCTGGAACATGCCATAGAATAAGGCACAATCTAGAGCTAGAGCCATCTTTCTCTCTTATTCTAACCATGCCATTCCCTGGTCAGGACCAGCTAACTAAACGCTCTGCAATGCTACAATTTTCATGTGTTTCTTTAATCATAAAATGATTACATTGAACAATTTGCTGTGAAATTCAGGCAAATATCTGAGCCTAATTAATTCACTTTCTTTCAAGTTTTGAAACTATACACCAATCTCACATATTAACATGACTGTGGTTGTATCAGGCATCCAGGGTATCCACTCAGCAAATATTTATTGTGTGCTTATTATGTAAGAAACAGTGCCAGGTCTCTCTCTCTCTCTCTCTCTCTCTCTCTCTCACACACACACACACACACACACACACACACACACACACACACACACACACGCATGCACAGTTTAAGCCCCATCAATCTCTTGTAAGAAGTTCATAAACAGAATTGTTTATAAACTTTTCTCAACCTGAGAGAAGTTTCTAAACTGGTGATTATGTAAAGAACTAGAACAGATCGAGAAATGAAATTCCATGGAAGCAAAAGAGCAAGCATACTACATTTGGGAAGTGTAAGATATTTGGGTAGATGGGGTAGAGCATATGAGGATGAAAAGGGGTGTGGCCGTGGAATAGGCCATGATAGGAGATAGAGGTAAAAGGGTAAGGCACAGAATGAAGGTGCTAATACTTGCTACGCTCAGAAGTTGCAATTCATCCTATTGGAAATGGAGCACCATGCACCATGTGGGCCTCTGAAGTTGGCAATGGCATGATAAAACTGTGTTTTAGACAGAAAGAACCAAGGGCAGTGAGGGAAGCTGAGGGCAGGGAAGAGATGCTAACCAGAGTCTGGGTTGTTGTGGTAGCCCAGCTGAAAAACATGCTAACCATTTCCAAAACTTTTGCTCTGAGTATCCTAAACATACTACATCAAGTTGCTCAACAAGACCATCTTTAATTACATCACATAGGAACCAGTTATGATGCAGAATCTTGCTCTTCAGAGTATGATCTACACATAAAATCATTAACTTCACCCAGGAACATGTTAGAAATACAATCTCAGACTCTACCCAGAAGTGCTGAATCAGAATCTGAATTTTAACAAGCTCCCCAGGGAAAATGCATTCACATTACAGTCAAAGGAGTACTGATGTGAAGGAAACATCTCTGGGCCTAGAAAGATCCAGACTCTGGTCCGATCACTTACTTCCTGAAATTTCCATTGTTTTCTCCATTTTAAAATTAGGGAACATATATTGATTAGCTATAAGTTAGATGTGATAACCACTGTAAAAATATTTCATGAACTCTTAAGTATGATGCCCGATAGATGTAAGCTCATTTTATCATTGTGATCTTGTCTCAAAACAAAATCATATGCTTTATTTATTCTTTGTTTTGTTTTAAGATTTTATTTATTTATTTGACACAGACAGAGATCAGATCACAAGTAGGCAGAGAGGCAGGCAGAGAGAGAGGAGGAAGCAGGCTCCCCACTGAGCAGAGAGCCGAATGCAGGGCTCGATCCCAGGACCTGAGACCATGACCTAAGCCAAAGGCAGAGGCTTTAACCCACTGAGCCACCCAGCCGCCCCTACTTTATTTATTTGTAACAAGAATTATTGGAAACCTAAGTACAGAAATGGTCAAAGAGACACATTTGCAGAAAAAACATCAGAACACTGATCACCAGAGGTGCCTGGTCTGGAGTTATTATTATTACTATCATCATCATCATATTATTATTATTTGCATATTATTTCCTTTGGACTATATGCTATCCCTCTAAGCCTTCCATTTATTCACAAAACCTGTATCTTCTTCTCAAATGAAACAAATGAGAGGAGAAAGAATGGCTGTGTTAAGCACTGTTCACTCAACAAGCCTAAGGAGCTCACCCTTACCCTATTTTTCCTGGTCAAATAACCACTATCTTTGAAAGTACACCCAAATTCCAGCGTAAGTGCTAGGTTTCTGGGGGAGTATGTGGAGATCATTTAATGCAGTGTATGATCCCATTTATCTGTATCATCCTGCTTAGAAAGGGAATGACCGACCAAATGGCCTTCTTCAGGTTCCTTCAAGTGTTGGCTCCACAACTCCTCGTTTCTAAGACCAAGCAATAAGTGGCATGTACAGTTGCCCATACAGTGTGGTAGTGGGATCACAAAAGTCTGTATTTCCTCCTCAAGATTTCCCCTCTAACTATGGTGCTGTGTAGACCTACAATTAGATTCAAATCTAGGGAAAAGATTGTATTGCCACCTAACAGTCTTTTTAAAAACATATGCTATATAGCACATTGCTACATATTAGTGAGTTGATTAGGGCAGGCAGGTTTTAATTCAGCAGCTCTGAAGAAAGGGGACAGAAACCATTTGTTGGTTTACTCATTCACTTATTCATTCTTCTGCTATTTATTAAGTGCTCAAATGAGCCAGATACTGTCACTCATGGTGAAAGGCCAAACAAGATGGAGAGGCTCTCTGCTTTCATGGAGAATATAATCTGGAACAGCAGCCTTCAGACAGCATTTTTATCACAAACCCTGTCAAAAAAAATTGTTAGGGCACCTGGGTGGCTCAGTTTTTTAAGCATCAGACTCTTGATTTTGGCTCAGGTCAAGATCTCAGGGTCTTGAGATCAAGACCATGTTGGGCTCTGAGCTGGGTGTGGAGCCTACTTGAGATTCTCTCTGTCCCTTTCTCTCTGCCCCTCCCCTCACCTCTCTCTCAATCTCTCCCTCTAAAGAAAAAAAATACAAAGTATGACAGTGAAATAATAGAAGCCAATCTGAACATTTTTCTATACCCCAACAGATCACCTTCTACAGCCCCCGGCCTATGGGCACCCACTTGAGAAACCCCTCTTTTAGAGTAATTCTATGAGGATGGTTCCCCCCACAAAGGAACAATGTTATCCAGATTACTTCAATCACCTCCAGAATTTGAACAAAAGAAAGTATATGATTATATGAGTCAGAATGAGACTCAATCTACTTTCTCTTTGTATCTCTTGTCATTTAAATTGTATCTAGAACATAGGAGACATTTAATAAATAATAAAAGAATTGAGAAGAAAAGGGAAGAATGAGGCATGAAGGGAGAAATTATGTATTATAAGAAAATAATTACTTTTATAATAAGAGAAAAAATAGTTTTGCCATAAAAAATGAGTTATCTTGATTATTAAAATAATAAGTGTATACTAATAAAACAGAATAAAATTCAAATGTGGAAGAACCATACTCCAGCTCACTCCCATTTGGCTGTCTGAAATACCCAATCAATATTCTCATCTCCAGCATCTCTGGGTACAATTTTACTGGGCTCCCTTTCTTTTTTTCATGGGCTATAAATTAATTTTACTATAAATGATCAAATAGTTTTTAAAATGCACTTACATGCAGATTCCTTAAAATTATCTACCTCGCTCACAATTCACTGAAAAAGGAAATGGCAGTAGACGGCATAGTCGCGTGGCCACACAGCTGACATCTACAACCATTTCCTTTGTTCAAAATCAACTGTATTTTTCCTTGTGGCAAATGACTTCTACTGATAGTTGGTAATACTAATATTTGTGTCATGTTATCAAAAACATTTCCTAAGAGTCACAGTCGCCATGTTATCAATAATATATTTATCTGTTACATCAAAGTTTTGGTGTAATAAACTTATCGCCATTTCCACTAGCTTCCCCCAAGCTCACTGTTGGCTTGGACAAAAGGTGCTTTGTAAAGTGTGTCCCCATGAGAAACAGTTCCGTCAGGTGCACACACCAGTGCCAGGTTCTGGGAGCAGATTCCTTGGTTGAATTCAGAACTCCCCCACCAAGACTGCGCCGGGGGAGAGCCTTCCCCCCTCCGAGAGCAATGCAATAAGGGAAAGGGAATGCGAGTTTGCACATAAGGAGCTGCTTTATGATGCCCTAATCCTCACAGATATTATTATCTCGTATGTAACAGGCTTTCAGGAATCCCTAGGTCACATTCCGGCAGCCTCCTTTGAGGGCTTGGGAATCCTGAGTGTTCAGATTAAGACCACTGCTCACTCTGGGTAGGGGTATGCTCTAGATGAAAAAGTCTAGAGCATAACCCTCAGCTTAACCCTGGTGGTCTCCGAAGTTCCACACACCTGGAGGAGAAGGATTTTCCCAGGAGCCCTTCTCCCATCAACAAACAATGAGGATTCTCTCACAGTCTCAGATCTCAAATGGTCCCTAAATCCCTAAGGATCAGTTGATTGGTCTGTTGATCGATCTACCTCATACCTGCTGCTTACAAAATTTGCGTTTGGTAGGCCTTATTATAAAAACAAGTTTATTACTTCAATCTTATTATAAAAATAAGTCTTCTAAAAATAAGCTCTTTTGAAAAATAAGGACATAGGGCCTCACAGAGTTGATAGAACTTATCCAAAGTCCCACCACTGGGACGGGAATGGGCGTGACACTAGTGAAACCATGACGACAAAATTCTTAGTGTATAATCATTTCATTTTTACATTAGCATTACTGTCATCTTCGCTGAGTGTGTGTATCGGACACGCTACCGTCACAGGTGTCGGGGTACGTCCCTGGCGGTGGCTACCCCTTTCAGGGGCTGGGAGAGGAGAGGCTGCCCTTCCTCACCTGACCCGCCCTGTGGCCCCGTGGTGGTGTAAACGGAGGTTAGTCCCCAGCAGTGACTCTTTCAACGAGGGGAGAAATCTGACCCTTCTTTCAGATGTGTAGAAAGGGTGAAAAAGCCCTCTTTTTTTCTTACCAAGTACTGGACTTAAATTCCTTCCCAAGGAACCCCCACAGGCCCTTGGGAGGCTTCTGGGCCATTATGAAAGTGTTTGTCGAGCCCTTTTGGTGCCGCAGCAGACAGACAGTGCAGACACAAGGTGAACAGTCACAGGCGAGCTGCAGACAAGCAGCAGGCCCTGCTTACGTGGCATTCTGACAGTGCCTTTTCAACACATGAACATTATTTCTCCCTGCACAAATCCCCTGGTCCCTATTAAATTTTCCATACCCCACAGACCCCACCACAGCCTTCGGCCCCACCCTGAAGAGCACTCTCTGCTCTGAGGGGGCACATGTTCTAGAAGGAGCTGACCTAAAATCGCATCATGCTTCCCACGCCGACAGACTGCACAGTTGGATTTGCATGCCGTTGCAGACCGAACCCCAAACTTCCTTCGTCTCCATTTTTCTGCACAACTTCCACACAGCACAGGACTGGAGGAGACGGAGGAAGGTTTGGGGGGGGGCAGGGGGTGAAAGACGCTAAGGAAACCTCCACGCAAACGATACTGTTGAAAATCTTCTGATTGCTTTAGATAAGATGTACTCTCCTTTTCCTGAGAGTTTTATCTTTATAGATAGGCTGCACAATCCATAAGAAAGTCTTAGCTGCATGTTTTGGAGTTGGTTGTTACTTTCAAATAGCATGTGCTGCGGTGTTTCCTTGGGGGAACACATTCCAATTTCTTAATGGGGTGTAATCAGTAACACGTTTGCTTCAAGCCTTATAATGATGATGCTGTTAACTGCATTCACCAAAAATCCTTTAAAACAGCTGTTTTCAACCAACTTTTGCTGTGAATGTACTTTTGTGTGTTTAATGTACTTGGCAAGCCTTTTAAGAAAGCCCTTGCCTACTGTTTTATTTGTTTCCATTTATGAAAACATGCGTTCACTGTGAAAATCAGATGCATTTGTAAAGTTATCGAGGAACTCTTCTAGTCATCAGCAGCAGTTGGTGAATCATCTCCAGTGAAATCTGAGCTACAGAAACTTCCATGCATTTGTTTTAGCATAAAAGGGTTAGCAGCTCTTCTTCAGGCAAAAGCTGGAACGAGCATATTTCTTGAATTATTGTGTCCCAAAGTAAGAGACAGAGAGAGAGCGCACATGCATGACACAGTAGGGCCACCTGGACAAGGTTCAGAAGAAAAATTTTCCACGAGGCATCATGCCCCTGCTACCTGGGAGATTCATACCGGAAGTTATAGACCAAGCCCTACTGTCACTATCGTTTATCAGGCCACTGCTCTGAAATGCAAGAATTATCCTTGTTTCGGAGCCTTGGTAAGAACACCTTTCTGGCTTGTAACATTACCCAGCCAGGAAACAGGCAGAATGCACAAATACTTTGTGCATTGAAGACTTGCTTGAAGTCTGGTGTTTGTTTTCTGTCCTCGGTTGACAATGCTTGCTGCAAGGGAGCAGGCCAAAATAAAGCCACCAAGCACCATGTTGCATAAAAGCAGGAGAAGTTTCTTTCCCACCTTATGCCCACTAAACCCCCAAGGAGATAGGATTGTTGCGATCTCACCATCGTATTAGCTTATGTTGTTAGGGCTCTCGGTGGCAGTCAGGGCATGCGATTAAAAAGCAAGCAAGCAAATGACAACAGGCTTGTCAATGTCACAGACATTTGTCCACCACCTGGTGAGTGCTAAGGGTGGAGGCGTGGCGTCCCCCAAATCCCAGTGTCCTGGGGAGGCCCATCGGTTGCTTTTTTCCCACTTTGCCTCCCTTATTCTAATCTCCACATTCGAAATTATTCCTGGATCCATGATCCCTGGGAAGAGACATGCTCCAGAAAGTGGAGAAAGTCAGTGCATTGTTTGATTTTCCTCTCTTCCCTGAGTCGTAAACAGAAAATCTCACTTTTCTTGCACTCCGTGTGATGGCGAATGCCAGACTAGGTTCAGCCGCAGGAATCCTATTTCCTGGGCTCTTGGAAGATAGAAAATATCACATTTCTGTTTCATTCGACCCTTTCACTCTCTCTGCCACACCTCACTGCCTTTACAAGTCACCATTTCACTGTGGCAACAAAGCTTACAGGGACTCTAACAGGTGAGGCCTCAAGCAAACATGGAACAGAGGACTGCCTGGCTTATCTGCTCCCTATCTCGCCATTTCTTACCACAAGGCCTGCTTGATGACAGCCAAGTTGTCCCGAGGCAACAGCTCAGTAATAAGATACACAACAAATAATGGGGTTTTTTGCTGGAAAAATATATACTCAGGTAATTAAATTGTTAACATGATGGATGGCCTTATTTTATATTTGAATTCAAAGTGACTTTCTGTATCATTCAACTAAAAGGGCCTGATGTCACAAAAAAGAGCAACAACAACAAAAAAAAACAAAAAAAACAAAAACAAAAACAAAAAAACATAACTCCAGAGAAATGGGAATATAGATTTTTGTTCATTTCTTTGAAAAACAAGCCTGGGTAGTTTTCGCTGTGCTGAGTTGTAATGTTTACCTAAAAGGCATGAAGTTGGTGTTCAAATTGCATATTCATTATTTTCCATTCCTCATATCTATGCGCCACATCCTAAAAGGTGAGGCTATGGAAAATTTGCCAATGGATATGCTTTATTTTATTCAGGAAGAGTAAGAACATATTAGAGAGAACTATTGTTCAGAAGGTTCCAGAAGCAAGACCTTAGTGTCTGAATTTAAAATGTTAATGGACATCCATTTTGCCCATGTGGAATCCCAAATGACAATATGTTTTGTGCCCAAGGCATGATTCTGACTGAATCAATAAACCACCCTAAGTTTGATAAAAGTTTTACAAAATATCCAGGACATTTAGAGTAATTGTTAACATCTGCTCATTATTCACAGTGTATGCAGGTTTAGATGCCAGATAAATATATTTATTCATCAGCAGCCAGCATGTCACTGTTACCTCAGTGGTGACATAAAACAGTAAGACATTAGAACCTGCTTTAGTCTTAGGTTCAGAGAATACAAATGAACCATTGTGAAGAAAACAGAAAGTTCTGCTTTCTTCATGTTTTACACCGAGAGAGAGAAACAGGAAAGGGAAAGAGAGAGGGGAAGGAGAGAAAAAGAGGAAAGGGGCAAGTTTGGGTCAAAAAAATTTTGGTAATTTACTTTGAACTGAAAACCTGGGAACATGCAGGATCAATGAGTAAAGAAATCTACGAAAGTCTAAATCTTGGAGAGGTCATCTGAAGGCACCAATCATTGCTGCAACATGAAGAGCATTTCTCTTGTTTATTCTCCAAAATGCAATTCAATTTTGATTTCTTCTCTCATTTCACAATATGAAGAAGTTACATCTACAGCAGAAGGGTAAAATGGGCTTCTGAAAATAATATTGGAAAGATTCTATCAGAGTGGAATCAGTTCTTATAGAATATTCACCAACTTACAGCAGGCTTGTCCTCAGCCCAAACCAGCCTCAGATTAATCATTTAACAGAGCCACGAAAATATGAACCAAATCACATTTACACTTATTGGTATTCTATGAGGATGAGGAGGGCTCTCGAGTGGTTTCAGATGGGATTTTACTGTTGCTTCCTGTAACCTGGGATGTATGTGAGAGCGCGTGTGTTTTCCAAATGCCCTTCCAGTAGTCTCAGTGACTTCTAGTGATGCTAATAGATCTCAAGTTATGTGTTCCTTCAGTGTTTGAAACTGAGTTGATTATTAACTTTCAACCACCTTGCATTATCCTCAATCATGATTGTGTAAAACAGACTGAATAAAGTTGCCTCAAGGTTTACCTCTTTGCGGAGGGAATCAACCTGACAATATGCCATCAACTTTAACACAATCCACTAACATCAGACCTTAGAAATCATGAACTTTGTCCATGAAACGTGCAAAGATTCCAGAGAAAAGGAATCTAGTGGAAGAAAGTCACTAGCAAACACTGTTGCAGTTTTCTGAAATAGAGGTCTGTGAACTTAGTAGCATGTTTGTATACAGTGAATGTCACATCTGGGCATTTAGTAGAAGTTGGTTGAATTGAATACTTAGAACAATAATATATAGTTGTATCTAGTATCCAGTACAGTCTAAGAGACTCACTGAAAACACGATTTCTCTCTGAGAAACAGAAGATCAGCAAGGTAGAGATGGGAAAATTAACAGAGATGCTATCTAGCTAATAAAAGCTGTAAAAGAAGCAAGAGCCTCTTCATGGATTGTTCTGTTAACTAACCTGTAATTATACTGTCAACTGCATTAACTTCATTGCCCACTAATAGAGTGAGTTTCAAGGGAGGCAGCCAATGTTGAGATGGTTATTTATTTTTATGTCCTAATTAATCAGTACTGACACCAAACCACATCCTTCCTCCTTGCTCATTATTTAAATGACCCATTTATATGGATGAACCTCTTTGCTTTGTGCATTTCATTATCACATTAACATGCTTTCAAAACAAAAAGGGTTGTTTCTGCTTCAGCAAGTTCTTTGAACAAACAGCTACTTGAGCTACTCCTGACAGGCTATGCAACCCTCCTCTCTCTCTAGGCATTTATATTGGCCAGTGGGGAGTTTGACTAAAATCAAATGATCACCACTTGGGAGGGAGAAAAAAGGAAAAAATAAATAAAAAACAAATAAACAAACAAACTGCTGAGTTTTATAGTGCTAGGATGGGGGTGGGAAGGAGGAGTTAGCTTTAGGACATGGAAGCAAGAATTCTAACTTTTCATTCAAGGTTGGGAAGCTCTATCTAGCTAGCTGTTCTTCATGTCTCATATATGGAAACCTAAAAATAAAGCTTACCACTGAGTGAGGTTAAAATCTGTTAGGAGTCATCAGATCGAAATATAATTTATAGATAACTTCGAGAGTCAGCCTCTAGGACATACTTCCCTTTCAGTGAAACCTCCCGAAGCTGTGTTAACTATTTTGAATTGCTGTAGCCTTGCTCTTTAATGAAAGGTTCCTTGCTTAGACTACATCTTAGAAGCCAACATCACTAACCTTAAGCACATCAACCCTGACGCCACCTACAAAACAGTTTCGGGGAGAGCCCAGATGTCTTAATTAATATGGCCGAATAAAAGACTAGACTTTTCCCCGAAATTTTCCCTTATAAGAGAGGAGACATGCTATATTCAAGTGTTAACAAAATTCCTTTATACACTGGGGGAAAAGGACTTATGGAAAAACACATTAGGTAGAAAGAAAAACTGAAATCAAAAGTTGATTTGGATGTTTAAAGATGTCACATAATAGTCATTTTTAAAAAGAGTTAATATTTAACCCAGATTTATTAGCTATCCCTTTGGATATGATCTCACAATTGCAAATGTTTAATGCACCATAAGTTAAAAACAACCCTTTAAAGATATATAGGAAAAAGTTACTTTGTAGAGTCCGTGAATGTATACAGAACACATTAAAAAAAAAATACTCCTGAACTTACATGATTACCCAATATCTAAAGTGAACCTCCTAATGACAGCCACATATACATATTTTTAATGTGGTATCTCTCAGATACTGTGCATGAAGAAATTCACTCTTGAAACTGTTGGGGAAGTCAACAAACTTTAGTAATGCCAACATTTTATTTTTATATGCAATTATGCCAGGAAAGTGGAATAAAGCAGAATCTCTAGATTCATAAATACTCTAAGGATCCTTTGAGAACGGCCAAAAGTCATTTTTTGGGTTTCTGTCTGGGTGATGCCTGTGATCACTCTATATTCGGGGCTCCCTTCAGTGGAGCACAGACTGTATTGTACTTGGATATGGTGATGGTTTTCAAGTTTCATCCTGATGAAAAATGTTCAGTTAGTAGAATGCATCAGAACAAACAAAACCATAACTTATGCTCCATGCTTTCATTTGCTTTTGGTGCTTTTCTCACGTTTTCAACAGTTACCAGCCACCTTCCTACTACCACACCCCCTTCTGCGGCCTAGAAATCCATCTATGCTGAATTCCACTTATTATGAGGAAATCCTTCTGTGTACTTTACTTAAATCCTGCATCCTTCAGTCGAAGCTCATTTCATATTATTCAAACTTCTGTGAACGGTAGTCCAACGTCATCCTCTTTATGAGAAAAACCCATTATTTAAAAATAGTCAATAAATCACTCTTTATCCTTCATTTCCCCCACTTGAATAAGCCCAGCTCCCCGGGGTTTTTTCCATAATACTCAACCTCCAACTCACTATCAAGGCATAACTGAGGTCCTGGGAGAATTAGACATATACAATGACTAATTAGAACATTACATACAAGACTATAATAATTATTAATTTAAATAGTAAATACCATTACCATAAAACTTGGCTCATACCTTCCTCCAAGTTCCTCAGGAAATTCTCAAATTTCTCCTTGACTACATCAGCCTGCTTCAGAAATGCTCAATCCTCTGTGCCAGTGACAGGGAGATCAGCTTATATTTAGAAGCGGGCAAATGTCTGGTATGGAACACATTAAAACCAGGGAAATCTGTTCTCTTGTAACCTAAGCCAAGATTGCAAAAACTAAAAGGCAGGTCAATTAACCCATTTGATATAGTCATCATCAGAGCATCTACAGTAAAAGTGGGCTATATTTGAAATCTCAAATGTACAAAACTTTCTGAAATTATTTTTTAAGCAGTGCTTACACACAGACCCAGTAAGAGTTTGCTTTAGTTGTTTTGGGAGGAGACGGCTATTCTGCATGTTTCATATCAGGCATTAGATTCTGGGCTTAAATTAGTGTCACCCTGAATACCAGGCATCCAATATGCAGATTTTGATCATGTGACTAATGCCAGAGGGAGCCACATACTTCAGGCAAGAACTCAAGAGCTGATATTTATTTCCACAGATTCATATTTTTAAATTTATTGCCTAATTTTTGTGTATGGGTCTGAAACTTGACCCTTACACTGGACTACAGATGCTTAAACAACTGATCTGGTTTTTCGCATTTTAAGGAGATTGAACTGATAGATGAACAACCTCTATTTACTGTGGAAGGGATGACATGCTGCTTCAGTTTCTTGAAACTCATGGTTAGAGTTTGTTGATATCCCCTCATTTTTTGGTTTTCAAAGTAGATGCCAGAATCCTGCTGTGAGCTCTGTGCTCATCCAAGAAGACAAGGCAAGTCCCAGGGTATCTCCCAGATCCTCAAGGTCAGGCACAAATAAACATTAAGAAGGGCCCTAACGAAGCTCATAAGGGCCACAAGCTACATGAGATTAGGGTACAGGGAGGGGAGGGGAAGGGAGGGGATTTCTCAGGGAGCCTTCTCTACCCAGTGACCATTCTTGTCATCAGAGTTCCCCACATCAGTCTGACAGAAGATTGAAGATCTGAATTTGGGTATTTCAGAATGTTTGCCGGCTCCCAGTGAGTGGAAAAAAGATCTGGATCAAATTATATTCAATTCAGAGGCATGTGGGGCATTCTAATGATTTCCATTACTCCTGTGGTCACCTTGGGTGGTGGAGCTCATTAAGGTTCAATCACAAAAATTAGGACTCAGAGGATGTCAGACCTGAGAAAGACTATACATGGACCACCTAAGCTCAGCAAGGTGAAGTGACTTGGGCAAGACCTCAATACCGGGCCATCTTATAACCAACAGCAGATATGACCACTAAACAGGCAGCTAATGTTTGTCTTTTAAATACCTATCAATGAATCAACAGTGTTCAAAGATTCACAGAGAAGAGTTGGCTGGTGTGAGCAGTGTGTGCTAGTCTAAACCACCGTCAACACCCTCCTGGACTCCCAGAGTAGGCTCCCACCTCACCGCCATGCCTCCATGTTTCCCCTGCAGTCCTTTCTCCCACCACACAGTAGCCGGCTCTTCCCCTGGCTTTGCTTCCCACTTAACCCAAACTCTTCACCATGGCCTTTGAGGTCCTACCTCTCTGACCTCACCACTCTTCCCTCATCCATGCCCTCCCGCCTGGAGATGCTGCTCACTGGTTCTTTGAAGGAGAAGCTGTTCCTTCTTTGGCCTCTGTGCCCTTCCTCTTCTTCCTTGAGCCTGGAAGTCTTTGCTGACATCTCTCCCATGGGTCACTCCATCATTGCCTCCAGATCTCAGCTCAAATGTCTGCTCCGAGAGAGGCTATACCTGGCCCCTGCCTTGAATATCAACCCTCCGCAGGATGCTCCCCGCCCCTTTGCTCTCCAGCTTCATCTCCTCCCCCATCTTCATTTCTTTTTATAGCAGTTATCCTCACCAAGCGTTTTGTGTTCATTGTCTTCTTTCCCACTAAAAAACTCCAGGGGACATGGAGTTTATCTAAGCTCCAGAACACAGCATGGAACAGAGGAGGTACTCAGTTTGTATTTGTCGAATTAGTGAATCCACCCTCTTGGCCGCAGCTAACGCATGAGAGTCATTGAAATAAGCCTATGGCAGGCCTCAGGTGGAGTCCTCAGCCCCTCATTTCCTACCATTTTACTCAGTTACTGAACCTTCCTTCTTCTCAACCACAGACAATTATGTCTCCTAGAAACTCATTACTGAATCTGGGCATATATGCCAATGGTCCCTGACTTAAAATGATTCAACCTACAATTTTTAGACTTTACGATGGTACAAAAGCAATACATGCCCAGTAGAAACCACACTTCTAGTTTTGAATTTTGATCTTTTCCCGAGCTAGCAATATGTGGTACAACACTCTCCTGTGATTCTGGGTGGTGGCAGCAAGTCACAGCTCCCAGTCAACCATGTGATCACAAGGATAAAAAACCAATACACTTACAACCATTCTGTTTTTCACTTTCAAGACGGTAAACAATGAATTACATGAGATATTCAACACTTTATTATAAAAGAGGCTTTGTGTTCCGTGATTATGCCCAACTGTAGGCTGACGTAAGTGTCCGGGCACATTTAAGGTAAGCGAGGCTAGGCTGTGATGTTCAGTAGGTTAGGTGCATTAAAAGCATTTCCAACTTACAATATACTCAACTGCCAATGGGTTTATCAGGACATAAACCCATCATAAGTCAAGGAAGATTTATCTTTTATTAGTTTATCATTAACTGTTATCATTAACTGTTTCTTGGGTTTTTGTCTGTTTGGTTAGTGATTTTATTTCCCCCTTTTAACCCTCCACAATCTTGGTTTCCTGTATTGTAGGATATTACTATGCTTACCTTATCTACTTCTCTATTCAAAGGTTATGTTAAGTTCTGTATTTAAAGATATTTTGAGAGAAAAGAATGCTTTTAGATGAAGAGTTTGCAATTTCTACACAGAGGTGTTTCCTGGGCAAAGATAGCCAAAGACAGAAAAATTAAGGTATTGATTGGGTGGGAGGGAGCTGTTGTGAGGTCATTGACAAAACAAAAATATTAGTCAAGACCTGGCCTGAGAGGGACAGTAGCAATAGCCTTGGGGAGACCAAGCACGTGGAGTGGGTAAGCAGACAGGTATGTAGTTTGTTCTGTAGCTGTCTTCTCTAGTCACCTGGGACAGAAAGCACTAGAAAAACAGAGAGAAGACAAGCCAGAGCTTGACAGTCTGGGGCCCCAGCTCCAGCTAGACAATGAAGAATCTAAAAATCTGTAGAAGTTTAGTCAATCATTGACTCGCAAGAGAATCACATCCTCTTGCCCCACTCTTTCTTCCAGAATTTCCTATATGTTCTAACTTGGCCCAAATAGAGCTTGAGCTATTTGGACAGGGCTCTCAGCAGTCTGGGCTTACATTTCTACTCATGCCCATTTCTGTTCCTCTCACCATATCATCTTGGACCCTGACTGACAAACATCCTCTTTCCTCTCCACCTGGCCCTGAAAAGTGCTTTCCTAGTTTCCCAGTCCGGCTCTAGGAGGTGATCATTTTAATACTCAGTTAATTTTTTTAATTTAAAAAATGTTTCATAACTCAGTCCCAGATAAAATGTATAAATTATAATTGAGATTGGTAATTTTAAAACTGTGTTCCCATGATTCCTCAGAGACCTTCAGAGAAAAGACAGGCACAGACATTTGGTTTCAAAATTCCTATCTCATTTTTACTGTAGTAACTTAGCAGACTTATACATGTTTTATATATTGGGCTGCTGAGTAAGCTATTATTGAAAGAAATATTTTTACTATTTTTATCTAAAAGGGTTAAAAAAAACTTTTAAATTGTAATCACATATGACTCAAAAGATTTACCACCACCTGGTGGCAGCATACCCAAATTTCAAATACCAACATTTTTAACAGAAGGATTACATTGAATCTGTAATCCTAAAATTAAAAAGAAGTATCAGAAATGTCTCAGAGGATTAAATGTAATTATAAAAAACACATTAAAAATATACTGTCACTTTCAAAATGCAATGTGATCGTATTTGAAAATCAAGGTTCCATAAAGTCATTACTTTATCGTATAGATCTCAGACTATTTACAGAAAGTATTTTTACTATTTAAAATCTTAATATCAACATTGCAGTAAAGTAAAAATAAACTAGCAGAATTCTCTGTTTTACTGTTTAAACATCAGTATTATTTACCTTCAAATACATAAGAAAAAGTTTTATTTCTTTTTCTCAGAGTCACGATGAATACTCATTTCCCGAGTAAATTCTACCTGGGACATTCCCGGTGATACCCTCCACCTCCACTAAAACAAAACAAAAGCAAAAAAGCAAAAATACCTTTCATAGACCTTTATAAACGACTACACAGAGAGAATAGAAAACAAGTACAACTCCAACCACAAACACATTCATTGAGGAGTGTGGGAAGAAAGTGAGATTTTTCCTTTTCAGGTCTTTCAGCTCTCACATAACAGTAATACACTGGTTTTGTCCACTCCAACCACGCTAACCTTGCTCTGGCCTGATTTGACAATATTCTGTTCAGGTAAAATGTCCTTAGCACTCAGGAACAGGTTTCCAGTAAGGGAAGCACCTGGATAGTGAAGGGGAAAATGAAACCTGAGCCCTGCTATTCTCAGCTGCTTCTCTGTCCGACCCACATCACACGCCTCTCCAGTGCTATGTGCCCCCCCTGCCCCTCTTCGCTTGCTATATGACCTGAAAGTCATTGTCTGCTTGTGTACAGTGATGGTCTTAGGGGAAGTTGGCAGACAGGACGTGAAAGAATCAACAGGACTGGTTGGGGGGTGTCTTGTAACAGCCCTAGATCTCTGGAGAACATAGAGAGTGGGAGTGGGGGTAGGAGTGAACATGCCAAAGAGTATTTTTGGTAGCAGGCTAGAGGACACAGAAGGAACTGTTCACTTCTCATGGTCCCTCAACAGCTGCAGTAAACTTGCTCCTTAAGAAGCCACAGTTACTTTGTATTAGACATGGATTTGTCAACAAGATGGCATCCATACAAGTTCTTTGTAGACCATCAGTGGTAACATGGCATTCCGAGCAAACAGCAATTAGCTAAACTGACTGAGTTTGTAACTGAAATCCATGCCTGGTTCCTTTAAAATTCCTTCTAGCATTGTTTACCAGCTTTTCCTAGAGTCAGTTTCAACGAGCAAAAAGCGACTTGATTCACAAACAATTAATGAAGTCAGAGTCAGAAAAGAGTGAGGAAAAGCAACTAACAAAAATCCACTTAGCACTTTTGAAACTTCAGGGTGTTTTCCTGACATGAACATGAGAACTGACCTATAGTATTTCTCATATTTACAACACATGGAGCAAAACTGATTTTAATAATTTAAGGTATATATATCACCATTAATTCTTCTAGCATGCTAAGAGCATGTCATAGCAAATATTGGACAGTCCAGGGATCTAAACTATTGCTTAAAATGAAACTCATTAATGACTACCCTTGGCAATTACTGGATGTTACACTGTCATTCCCCCTTGGGGATTTGTGTCATAGCATCATCTGTATAAAACCAAACACCACCAGCTATGCTTTATCAACAATATGGAGCAATATTTAAATTTTCTTAATTACACACTTACACTGTATATGCACAAACCAGTTGCATAACATTTCATCTGTTTACCTAACATCTTCAGAAATAGAACGTTTCAACAAAGAATTCAAACAAACCGAAAACGCTCAAGTATTGTCAGAGTTGCCAAGTGAGAAAATAAGTACACTAGTCCACGCTAATGAGTCTTCCTGCTTCGGTTATTATATAACAGGCTACATTATGACTCTCTGCCTTTGCTCCTGGGCCATTACTGCCTATCAGGAGATCACTTTTGATATTCTTAAGGTAAAGGAACACCAAACCGTAGTCATTTATCTGACAAAAGACCTTGTGTTTTTCTTATTCTATTAATCATTAAGCTAGTAATGTCTTTTTATGTTATTGCTTTGACATTCATTAACACTCACGTCAGAGGAAATCTTTGCAATTAAAAATCCTATTGACTATCTAAAGTTGTTTTGCCTTGACTTGTAACAACCGATTTTTTTTTTTAATGGCAGCAATAGCATTAAGATGGGTTGGGAACTGAGCCTGCCCGTTCAACTTGAGGTGTCTCATGACTCAAATGCTGTTGATATTCACACTTTAAAAAAAAGAAAGAAAGAAAGAAATCAGCTTTTGACACCTCAGTGTTACTTCTAGGGCAAGTCTGACTGACTTGCTTATGAGGAAAGAATACCTCAGGAAAATAAAGTCAGCCAGCGACTCGGCTGCTGTGTTGTCATAGGAATTCTTCCTCATAACCAACACACAAACCCTGAAGAGAGTTTCAGTTTAAAATGTGAAAAACTTACTATCATCTCAAATACCTGAAGTAAGTTTTTTGTCAGTTCTTTATGATTTAAAACCACAAAGAGAAAGAGAGCAAGATGAATATCTAATATGACAAAGTCAGAACTTTGAATATCATAAGGTTAACACATTCACTTCTAAACCACTCCTTTTGTGGGAACATCACCCATAAAAACTGATTATACATCATGTACAGCCATATTATCATCCAGCACTGAGAGAAATAAAACTGAACAAATACTTTTCTTTTTAGTATTGAGCAATTTAGACGGTGGGAGAAGAACCAGTTTCCTGCCTGGAAAAATCTGTGCGTTATAAAAAACGTCTTTTATGTAAGGAGTGGACTAACCTCATTGTATCTGTATTTATATGCCACCACTGTACAAAAAGTACAATGGATGGAAGAAGATAGAAAAGTACTTCCTAAATATACAGCATTTTAAATGTTACTGATACGAAAATCAATATAAAATGTTCCTCTCGTTATGTCTCATTATATCATTCTAGTATTTGATTTAATTACGATAGTGTTCAATTAAAATCAAGACTGAATTTGGCCCTACGGTACTGTGATGACTTAAAGATATTTAGTACAGAATATTTCACATAGATTCCAGTCAAAAGTCAAAACAAGAAGAGTTGGGGCACGAGATTGTCTGAATTTATTCATTCGACAAACACTCAGTAAAGACACTACCTTAGAGACATTACGGCAGTGCTGAGAAGGAAACACTACACTTCCCCGTACACACAGGGAAGTGATTTTACCTGTAGGATAAGCAAATCCGTGGTTTCAGGAAGTGAAGTATAATGAGCTTTCAATGTCCTTTGGGCCCTGCCTTGGCATTGTTCATTTTCAGTAAATGAAAGCAATACGAGCTCTGCAAAGGGATTTTAAACTATTACGAGGGAAACTTAGAAACGAATCTAAATGCCACCATAGATGTTAAGATTCCAGGAACTACTCATCTTGTGGAGATCTTGAATCTGAAGTCAGTGCAGGCTTCATGAATATTTAAGAATCAAACACTCAAAGACAGTTGACGGGAATCGCTGTTGGCTGATTTTTTTATAAACAGATCTGTTTTAGGACTCCTAGTGTTCCATGGAATTCGCCTCAGAGACACTTTCCACCTATAACCATTACTCAAGGATTAGGACCCAAGACACCTCACTTGGGAGGGCTGTTTATTGCAGACAGATGGGTAATGGTTCAGAAAGCAGTTCTCCCAGTGTGCAGACAGACTATAAACCTGCACCCAAACTGAGACAAAGAGGTGTGGCCTGGCTCCCCACCCGGCACACACCCACACTGGGGTTTCTCAGGAGTTCTCTCCCCACCCAGGCTGTGGTTGTTTTCCCTTCCTCATCTGATTCCACCTGGACTGAAGTGTTCTTGAGATAAAATTAAGTGAAGAACTAGGCGTAGAGCATAAGATTTGGTCTGGGGATTTGGATTATGTGACCAGCGTGCCATTTACTAGCTGCATGACCTTAGGCAGATCATTTAAGGTCTTTGGAGGTAAAGTTCACTCCAGTCCACCCAGAGCTCATCTCAAAGTCCTCATGAGCCAGGAATCTCATCCACAGAAGCTCTTCTCTGCAGAACTTGCTGAATGAACACCCCCATTTCAAATATACCAGCCATACTGCTTGGGCCACTAGGGGAGTTCTGACTCCCATATTTTCATTCGAATTGTGAATTCATTAGCATAGTGACATGTTCTTTTGTATCTTGAGTCCTGATGCTACTGTATTTGGTTTCCAACTCCATGACTACCCCCGAAGTCATATGGAAAAAAAAAAAAACAAAAACTTCACATGATTTTTTCTTAAGTATGGGCTGGAGAAAGCTGTCATATGAAAATGGATGTGTATTTCAAATGTCACAAAACTGTTGATTCTTGATTCCTTCCACATCGTTTTGCCTTCCTTTCCACCCTTCCCTCCCCCTCTGTCCCCATACCCAACAGAGCTGTGAGTCCCTTTAAAAAGCCTTGCAAAGGTTAAGAGACCCATCGTCTGGGCTTTGCTTAAGATGAATACACTCTGACAATAACTTTCAACATTTTCATGGAGTGCTTCGGATTCATGTCTCCATAAGGTCATTATCTCATGATCCTCAGCCTATTGCCATGAAGTCATAACCTTCGATCAAGAGAAGTCCAGTCCACTCTCATAACTACAGATTTGACTCTGTCGGTAAAGAAAATACAAACTACTAAGCATTGAGTTTCTGCTCTCATAGAGAGAAATGATTATCCTCTGTATCAAATAATCAAACTTTACATGCCAAGTTAGAAGAAGCTTTAGAATCTTAGTATGAGGAGCTCTTAGATGAGACCCTCTCTTACAAATCACTCAAATTAAAAGATGACTTACAAGACAAATTGTCTTGCAGCATCTGTTTAAATATCTACTGTTTAAATATGCCATCTTGTGACTTTTTGAGCTAGCCCCGTTCTTAATCTGTTCTATACTCCCTTAAAATTTTAGATTTCACAGTTTTAATTAAATCTATACCCACTTGTGCAATAATGAATATATCTATGCATGCTATTATATGACAACCTTTTAGATATCTGAAGCTAGTGTTCATGTTCTAGGCCTTTGTTTCTTAAAATATCCCTAGGTCCCTTCAACTCATTGACAAGACCTTCTCACTTTTTGCTATCTTTTTGTCCTTTCCTTGGAAGCTCTCCAATCCAAGAATACCTCTCTTAAAACAGTACCAAAGTGCAGACAATAACTGAAACAGGCTCTAACCAGAGGAGAGTACAACAGAGCTAACCATTACCCCCATTAAATCAGGTCACTGTACTTCTATACTGGAGCCTGGGGTTCTATTAGCTTTTATAGCCACTCCAACACCTTGTTGGGTTATATTATGATTTGACAAGGCCTTGCTCCATAAGTAGCCCCAAACTAAGACATGAATTTTTTCTTGGGTTTCTTGTGCTGTCAATAGTTAATGAATTAACCTGAAGCAATCTTTCTTAACTCCGTTTCTTGAATTGTTCTGTGGGTTCAATATTCAAACTTTGACCACGACTCTTGTGTAATACGCTGCCATGTCGGTTAATGTGGAATTAATTAAACATCAGTATGATTCCGTTAGATAATAACACATCTCATCATTCTATGCAGTGTTGTGATTATTCTCTGAAACTGAAACAGCTGCCCAAGGTGAGTGTCCGACTAGATTACCTCCAACCTGAACAGAATTTTTGCCTCCAATCAAAACATTTTCCTCTCCCTCTTAAAGTTGACCAAGTGATTACAGGAGTACAGAGTTCTGAATAGAAGAAAAATGTATGATTTGTATCACATGAAGCAAGATGCCACCCAATCCACCCTAGGGAAAGCTGGGAGAATATATGTCTTTTATTTTTTCTATCATAATACAGAAAATAAGCACTAGCAGTGTTGATAGCCTATGGCTTTTCACTTAGAATCAACAATAGTGGCACGTCCTATGATTTTACTTTTTCAGCACCATCCCCAAACAAAGCAATGAAATGTAAGATGATGTGAATGAGACCCTGAAACTTAAGGAGGCAGAATAATGGCTTGCAGGTGTGAACATTATTCATATTTTAAACAAAATTAAATTCTTCCCCATTACTCTAGGAAAGCCAATATAATATAATCACCAAGAGGTAAGATGCCTCTAATATTTAAAAGATACGCTAATTTTGATGACAGTTTTCACTCATGTTAATCAAATAGAGTCTGTGTACAAAATTTATATCATTAAGACTAAGACCACAGTGAAACTTACAAGCTAATCCTTCATTTGTAGCCTAACTAGTCTGTGAAATTTATAAAGCCCAAACCCAGGATCCTTTTATGTCACTTTCCTTCAAGTATAAATCATAGGATGGGAGCACACAAAGGAGAGATGGCTTAGAACCAACATCAGTACAGCCTGTTTAAATAGCCAATGCTTAGAAGAATGTGGTTATTCTAGAAGATGGAGGACAAAGGGATTTTAGTGGATACAGGCCTCTCTAGATGTCAGGGATGTCTGTGAACTGTTCTCTCTCAGATGCGGAATATGGAGGGAGTCATACTACTTTGCCTTTTTAAACATGATCAGGGCTGGGCACGTACTAGACACACCAGTAATACCTGCTGGAACTGAACGTGTCAAAGTTACATCTGTGACTTCAAGGCAGGTAATAGAAAAGGGAGAAGAAATCCATGCACCAAGCCCTGTTTGTTCGAAATGTGGCATGAGGGGCACTTGGGTAGCTCAGTGGGTTAAGCCTCTGCCTTTGGCTCAGGTCATGATCTCAGGGTCCTGGGATCGAGCCCCGCATTGGGCTCTCCACTTGGTGGAGGGCCTGCTTTCCCGCTCTCTCTCTGCCTGCCTCTCTGCCTACTTGTGATCTCTCTCTCCGTCAAATAAATAAAAATCTTAAAAAAGGAAGAAGAAGAATAAGAAGAAATGTGGCATGAGTTCGATAACAGAGGAGAATCAGTCAAGTCCCCATGATGCCCACTGACACTCAAGGTTGAACCATAGGGCCCAGGAACTCTTGGTGGCCACTCCTACTGTTGGGAAATGGTGGTGTTTGTCTCACATGTCCTATCCTGTTTGCTTGAACTTTTTCTTTTGGCATTTTTGTTAAACCGAAAGAAGAAGAAATCTAGCAAATTCATATAATTAGCATGTTACGGGTATTTGGTAAATACTTATTGAAAGAATAAAGAAATATTTTTCAAAAATGGAAAGCTGTAAAAGAATATGAAATTTTAAAATGTAATATTTTAGAAACAACCAAGATTCTGCTGAACTGGCCCCAAAGCCTTTATTTTATTTTATATTTTTAGACAGAACCAGAACCTGAACACAATGATGGGGCCTCTTTCAGATTACTTTCACATCTTTAATATTTCTTATTTGAAGAGAAGTGGCACAAATTCAAATACTCTTATATATCTTATACCTTTTTAAGAATATGATCACCTAAAAAAGTCACTTGAAAAACAAAATTTGACTAATCCGTGCCATCAATCAGCTTGATAAATACCTTGCTCCGATGAAGATAAGGATTGTGGGGAGGAAAAGGTTTAACAGAAAACTGAATCCAATGTATGTATGACAGGAGACTTCTAAGTACTGGTAAGGGAGGTCTTTGTATTTCTAGTCAAAAGGCTGGGGGGGGGGGACCTATTTTCCATATACTCATCAAGTTCCAAGTCAATAATCGGTAGTGTCATCAAAAGTCTAGCTGTCCTCCCTTCCCACTTCCCACAAGACAAGAAGGTTCCTTGCACCATTCCTTCTTCTTCATAAACGGACACGCATTGATCGTGTCTTCAGAAAACTGCACTCATGGGCTATGTGACTAAACTGACTAAATCTCTTTTTCCTGCTACTGTTCACTCATTTGTTCAACATACATTTATGCATGCTAACTCTGTGCCTGGCCCAGAGAACCCTGAACCACTAGAGGTGGAAGACATATTACCGGTCATTCATACCAAGCATTGCCATCTCCAGGGCCTTAGTGGCAGGGCAGGGAGTGTCACAATGGGAAGAGTCTGATGGAAGATAATAGAGAGTAGCGAGGTCTGGGTGAAACTGAAAACACGGGGCCCTCTTAAGATATCCAAACACAATTTCAATTTCTTTTTTCTCTTCTGAACACCTGCCAGAAGCAGCCCACAAGCTGTAAGTATACCACCTTGATTTCATCTACTTCCTTGGTTTTTTTTTTTAATAATCAAAGAGTCATCTACTGTTTCCAATATCACAAATCCAGTGAAGCTTTATGTTCCTCAGTCTCCTCTGTTTTACTTCACTGTCCCAGTCCATTAAATGAGGTTGTTTATTGGTTTAATTTGTTTTTTGGTTCAACTTCTCTCTCCTATTTGCTATATTGACTGCATGCCAAATGAATAGTCCCTTCTTCTGAAGAAGGGGATGAGTTTCTGAACAATGAGTTCACACACTGCCAGCTACCTAGGGAGAGACATCAGGGTTCTGGGAACGGCTGCATGAAAAGTAGATGCTTTCAAAAAATATGCATATTAAGCCCAAGGGACTAGAAAGCAAAGTAACTAGAGGTTACTTTCATATTTGCTCAATGGGAGCAATTTCATCACCTTTCATACGTGAGAGATCAGTTTTGGAGGAATTTTCCAGTCCTCCCTCCCCCCAATGAATCAATTGAATCAAATAATCAGCATAATATTTGGCTCAGCAAATATTTGTCATGGTCAATCCAGTTGTGTATTTAGTGACAGTCTTGATGTTTTAAAAGAATTTTCTATGTTATGCTATTTCCACACATCTCCATACATCACCTGTTCAGTTGGGGTTTTAAAGTAAAAAAATTAATTTTAGTGTTGACTTACTTTGTCTTTTGTTCCCAAAAGAACAAGACAGCCAATCAACACACCCAAAAAAATTATGTATCCTCAGCTTCTGTTTTCCAACCATATTCTTCTGGACAGAGCCAAGTGACAAGTAACGAAATACATGAAAAGTAAGTTGAATATAAATGATCTAATGTGAATTAATGGTGATGAAAACCACCAGGCTACTCTGAAGTCAAAGTACTTTCCTTATACTTTAAATATAAGCATTACTGGGTTGCACAGAGGACAAAGAGCAGGACACCTGAAGCAACCACTGTATGGAATATTTCACATTACTCTATTCAATCCCCTCAAAACTCAGGTAACCCCCAAAACATTTTCTCACCACGATGTAAAATATAAAATAATTAAGAAAGCCCTTAGTTATTTGGCTGGTTACAAACATAACTTTTGTGTCTTTTTTTTTTCCTGCCTCTATCTCTTGGTACTTTCTTCTATCTTGGCTCTTAAAATGTTCTCTTAGTTTTTGTTAACAGCGCTCTCTCTCTCCCCAGCCAAATTCTCTCCTGAAGCTGTACCTCGTCCTTCCTATGTTCCAGGTACTATGCTAGGGTTCCTGGTACACAGTTGGTGCTCGATAAGCACTAATTACGGTAAGATCCTACGATGCGAGTGGGGGGGTTAAGGGGGGTGTTAAGATTACTTTATTCTGTCACTAGTAAGTTGGCAATACAGTGAAGGGAAAGATATTTCTAATCAGAATGAATGAGGTTAGATACAAAGGTACCTATAGGACGCAATAAATATTAATAGAATTAGTAAAGGCTCTTTTGAAAATTAAACCCCCCGAAAACCACACTTTATACGTTTATTTATTGTGGTAGTTACAGTGTGCTCTAAGAAAGAGCTACTTAATTCATAATATAATCATCTTCGGTGCCGTTAATTAATTCCAGATTTTATTACATTACTTGAGCTCACTTAATGCTTTAATCTCGTGATATAAGGAGGTGGAAAACGTAGGTGTAACAAGTCATCTAGAAAGCCACGGGGAATTATAACTTGCATCTCAATTACAAGGCAAGGACTAATAAATGATTACCTAATTGTGGGGGCTGTAAAAACAAATCACAAAACAAGAAAACTCAAAGCACTTCAGAACAAGGAGTCTGAGACCAGATATCTGAGTTCCATGGCGGAGGGCAGTGGGGGAGGAGAAAGAAAGAAACAAAGCATGGAGGATGGCAGGCAGAAGGTGCCTGCCAGTAACCAAGGCTTCCAGGATAATGGTAAACTTATGCAAGAAATAAACCTGTCTCACAATGGACACAGTGACTGTCAGCGCCAAGGCCCAGCCCACTGGAAATCAGAGTTGCTGAAATATATGATTAGTGTTCTGTTCCATGCTCACTTTCATGCCACACCTTTCAGTGGAGGTCATCTTTTGAGTCATTAAATAATCTTAGAGTGATATGTACACAGAAGAGTTTGTTCCTTATCTTTTCCATGTCACACCTGGTACTTTCCATGGGCTCTTTGTTCTTGTTTTAACAAAGTGTGTAAAGGTTGTGTTTTTTTTTTTTTTCTTTTTTTCCTTCCCAATGACTGACTTTAACTCAGCATTTTAACCCTATAGCAACCACAATTATTGGGAATGAATCTTTACCTAGACATATTAGTTGTTAACAAGATAATGTAGAAAAATGTATTTTGGTTTCAAACAATATACTCCATTTCAGTTCAGGAAAAGGTTTTTCTTTGCAAATATATCTAGTTAAATTGCTACTCCTCACTCCTTCCAAGAAACTATATTAATTCAATATTACTTGGTAACCTAATTCTGATTTAAATTCTTTGTGCCACTAATGCAAAAGTGTTTTAAGTGAAACACTATCAAGATAAAGAGATTCATGTTATCATCTGCCTTCATATAATTATAGTAGAATATGATATAATAAGTACAACAGATTTTTATATTTTACTATGTACCATAGGTATAGATTAATAAAATATTTTCATTCAATCAATCTCCTCAACATTGAACATCTCAAGCTTGTGGGACAGACAAGACAAATTTCAGATAAAAAATGAAATATCCCAAGAAATTAGATGACTTATCCAAAATGGAAATAAGAAGTAGCAGAACCCAGATGAGAACTAGTGTCTTCTGTTTTCTTGCCCTTCTTCAAACACTTCAGAGATACTTCACTGTTGTGGTTTCCCTCCTCTTGTTTTATTTGTACATGTCCAACTTCCTTAAGGATTTCTCCTACTTTTCCAGCCCCCAAGGTGGGCAAGACCTAGGACTCAGTCCTTTGCCCCCTCCTCCTCCTCTGCAGGGTCCCATGTACTATGGAAGCTTTAAATAGCACGTGGACATTGATGACTCCCAAACTCGCATCTCCAACCCAGACCTCTCCCTTCAGTGCAGACTTATGTATCCAACTGCCCACTTGACATCACCTCTTAGGATCTCACAGCCACACTCGGCTTACCAAGTAGAAAACAAAATTTCTGATTTACCCTCCCCAAACTGGTTTCTCTTCCCGTATTCTATTTCGTGTGACATGGCTCCACTGGACAAACAATACTTTAGTTTCCCTCCCCTTCCTTTACCCTTAACATCTTATCCAAAACTCTTAGCTTTTCTTTCTCCCTCACAAATAAACCCTACATCCCTCTTCTCTCCAATCCTCTCTCTAGTCCCAGCCCGATCATCGCTTCCCCAGAACATGCTACAGTCTTTCACTCCTAATCCTGTCACATCCAGTCTATTCTCCACACAGATGCCAAATTAATTTTTTAAAGTCAAAATCATGTCGATAGATCCTTATGTAACACTGTATAAGTCTTTCCATTGGAATGCTTTAAATGTTTAACAATTAAGAGGTACCACATTCAAATATTTCTAAATAAATAAAGAGCGTAAAAAAATAAACAATGTAAAGCCTCTCTGCCTTGTCTCTACCTACCTCGTCCCCTCCCACGTCCATAGATAACCATTGCTCCTCCGTTCTTAGGCCCCACTGCAATTTTAATAAGATGCAAACATGTTGCTCTGGCTACAGAGCCCGAGGGGATCCTGCTACTTCTCCATTCTCACTCCATGCTGCTCCTCCCGCACTGTGCTCTACTCTGACATTCTCTGGTTTCATAAATTAACTAAATTCTTTCCTGCCTCAGTTGTTTACCCAAACTATTTACCTTAGCTAGACCACCCTTCCCCTTTCTTCTATACTCGTCCGGTCTCCCCTTAAATGTCATTTCTTAGCGAGTTAGATTCCCTCTCTTTCTTATTTAGCAAACTGATCACAAGTTATAAGTATATGTCAATGTATTTGCTCATTCCCTGACTCTCTCTTTTCACTAGCTGATCAGTTCTAGCGGAGCAAGCACTGGGTCTATGTATTTCAGCTTTCTGCAGCTAGCACGCCTAGTCACTTAGAAGAGGGGCTCCATCTTGGAGACTCAATGAATATTAAATGAAGTGAATTAATTAATCCTTTCTATCTGTGTCAACACTAAGACCTGAATTAGACATTTCCTGAATATTTGCATTTATAGCTGCTGTGAAACATATTACACAAATTGAGATATAAAAGGAACTCTTCGCTCCTCCAAAGTGAAGAGGTAGAAGTTTTTTTAAAATTCTACATGTTGAAGAATGTCACGGTTTTGTACACAAAGGCTGCTCCAGCCACAAAAAATATTATATCTACTCTTCAAAACTAAAGGGAACATAAGAATTACATATTTTCACATGACATCTTACAACAATCTATTTATAAATCTAAAGCTACCACATATAATTTCATGCATTGTAACTAAAGATCTTTGTCATTTGTTGCTTAAGAATTTGCTTTTACTTATATTCTTGCACATGCTATTACTTTTTTAATCTAAATAAAGACATCAAATCAATAAAAAATTTTAGGAAAAAACACTTTTAAGTGTGAGTGAAGTGTTTATTTCTTCTTTCCTTTTAAAAAAGGGAGGTGCCTAATGCTTTGTCCTGAATGGGCTTGTTATGACCAACTTTGTGAATTCTCTCCCCATAAAAGGCACGTCTTCCTTCTCATCCTGAGTGTGGCTGTACATCGAAGGACACTCCAGACATTTCCCTTTCAGATCTCAAAAGGAAGTATTAATCAAACAAAATATGGGAAATTATGGCATTCAGCTACTAAGGTTTAACTCAAGTGGCCAAGTTTTAGTTGATCACAGGGTACAGGTGACTATCCATCAAACAACCCATCATAACACACATTAAAATGTCTGGGTTAATCAGGACAGAAGCCAAGAATAATATTTTTTGCTGACGCTCAATGAAGACTACCAAAGGAATTCCCCTAAAACTGTACTCTACAAACATGTAAGACCTAAAAATAATAATAATAATAATATAAAAGGAATTCTTCCTAACTATATCTTAAGCATGGCAGCAGCACATTCTTTTGATAAAATGCTAAATGGCCTGGATGACATATACAAAATATTTAAATTAATGTTTAAATTACAAAATGTTTAAATTATAAAATGTTAAAGCAAACTTGAAATTCAACATAAAAATATGTATGCATGTATATTTTTAGCTCTCTCAAAAATATCAGAAAATTTGATAAAACATTCATAATATATTAAATAATATTTACAATGAGGCATAAACTATTGATATAATCACACTCTCATTTTTTTTTCCAGCTTTATCTTTCAAGAGCTAACTTCACCTGGAAATCAATGACAGTTACATATATAAAGGAACAGAAAGCTGTAAGATATACAGTGAAAAAATAAATGTATGCTTTATTATTTCTTAGGGCTTTTCGTTACAAATACTAGAATTGATCCAATTTGGATATCTGCCTCAAATCTTGTCCTAGACACAAATAACCACTGATACCGCAATTTGGAGTTGCTGCCTTGAACTTCTGTTGGACCATCACAATGCAAAGAATGAAGCACCAACCTTAGTGTCTGTAACTTGAGTCTCGGTTCCTATGCTGCTAGCACATGACTTGTATTAGGACCAAGTCAGGTAGCTGCCCTGAGCCTCAGTTTCCTCACCCACCAAGTGAGGATATGAACTTGAGGATCTCTATAGCTCTGTCACACTATGTGAAACTATGAAGAGCCATAGAAGCAGCCATTATGATCACCATAAGGCAAAACTAAACACTCCAGAACACTACACATCAGGGGTAGGAGAAGAGGCCTTTCCAAACAAGGAAGAGCCCAAGGCCTCAAACCCCTTTCCCTTTTTACATTTCTTAAAAAACTAACAATACCTCTAGTACTCTGTAACTTCTGTGACTATTAAAAACAACCAAACCACTCCCAAGATTCACTTGAGCAATTCTGCAATTAATTTCTCAGCAACATAGATCTTTATGAGATTAAAGACATTGATGTCTGTGTTAGAAAAATATCCGTATTTTTTGGCATTTGTCACATATTAACACACATTCAACCCACATTCCATAAACACTGGATGTACACCTACTATGTACAAAGCCATGTGTTAGGCACTACCTGCACAAAGGAAAAGCACCCAGTCCCTACCTTCAAGTCACTTTTACTGGGTTAATCAAAGGAAATTGCCGATACTCAACCCTTCGTGACTCACAAAATGGCAATTCCATGTATCTCAACCTAATAGTTTTACAGTAAATGGTGTCATCAAACAGATTGAACTTAAAATGATCATCGACATCTGGGAAAGTTCCATTAATTCTGGAAAGTCTTATGATGTCATTTAGTGATTTCCTAGCGAATTTCTTAACAAGGATTTTCATTGTTTATTTTGTTTGGGGGGGAGTTTGTCTGTTGTTGTCATTGTTTGGAAACATGCACTCTAATAACTCAATTCTTAGGTGTTTGCTTCAATGCCTTTTCCATAACCAGTTAATAACTGACTGAGATACAATCTCCCCAGCGTTAGTTATTCATGAGATGCGCGCAACCGCGTGCGTGGTGTGCGCATGCTCACACGAAAAGACTGGTTCTCTTTTCTAATCCTAAAATACTCTCTCTTTTCTTCACACACATAGTTATATTCTTTTTCTCAAAGCTTGTGTTCCTAAAGGGATTTTAGACTGCTTGAGAGTCGCATCCGAGCCTACGCTTCTTTGACCCACAAATTCTATCCCACGGTGCTGAATGCAGTAGAAACAACAAAACTACCAAGTGAATGATAAATTAAATTATAAGGGGAGACATCTGATTAAAAAGATATAGTAATATCCAAACACAAAAGCCATGGAAAAAGAGATACTACATTTCTCGCCAACCATGCCACTATTTGTCACATGCTGCAGCCATGGCAGTCATATCATGTCCTGAAGTTATTCTTCACAATGACTCTGAAAAAAGAAATCACAGTAACACACGCCTAGCACGTTAGAGAGCTGTGTGCACTCGACAGTCGGTACCTCTAGTTATGTCACTTAATACAAGTGAATTTCCAGCTTTGCTTTAGGAAAGAAAAAATATTTGTCAGGAAAATGAATAATAAGGTTTATATTATGACACAATAAGGGAAAAGTTTGGTAAGTTAATACAAAGACCATGGACAGTTCAAAATATCCAACCACTGTTAGACTTTCTTTAAATGGAACTTTCTCTCAAAATAAACAAACAGCTGAAAATATCCCAATTTTGAATAACTGTCTTAAAATTTGAATATGATACCTATCTAAGTAAAATCAAAAACACTTCCCCAAATGATTACCGTGGGTACACATATCAATTGCTTCATAGTGCAAGAAATGTCAAATGGCACTAGAGACAATGCCATGCTTTCCTGTACAGTGCAAACATATTTCTTCTTGAGACACAGTTTACATAATACAGGAAATGGCTTCATCTGGTTCCTGGTCTTTTTGATCAAGTCAAAAGCCTTAAAGGAAAAAGTGTTTCTTTTACATTTTACTTTTTTTTCTCGTACTTTTGTTTTTCACAAATTATATTTCCCTAAATTGAAAATGGGAACTGGACAGATATGGAGAGCCACGTCCTCTAAGAAATCCTTTACCAAAAGTCAGACTTATGACGTTTTCCATGAGTTCTACAGTTGGCCCCCCAAAAAAGGGGGGAAAGTGTTTGTGATTCAAGAAAACTTGGTTCCACAGTTTAAGATGAAATTTTCACTTAAAAAATAATGAATAAACTCAAAAGCTTAAAGGTAGGAACTATATGGAGTGTTTGAGAAGGAAGATGCCCACCGTGACTGACTGGAGGCTAACAGAGGAGGGGGTGGGAGAAATGAGGTCAAAAGGAAGCTGGGCCATACCACTCAGGGTCTCCAGGGCCTTGGGAGTGTAGTAGCAACTTTGCATTTTACTCCAAGCAGAATTAAGAAGACACTGGAGAGTTCTGAGCAGGGGAGTGAACTGACTTAGGTTCTTAATCAGTCAGCTTGGCCACAATATGGAGAACAGATTATAGTACAACAAAGGTGGAAGCAAGGAGACCAGTTAGGGTATATATTACCTTTATCAGGCCAGAAATGGTGGTGACTCAACCCAGGGTGGTAGAAGCGACAAGAAGCAAATGGCTTCTAGATGTATTTTGAATAAGTAAACTGATATAATGATAATTATATGATACATAATATATATTATATATATACATATAACTGATAAAATGATTAATTAGACAGAGGTGTAAGAGAATAAAAAGAGGCAAGGATGATTCCAAGTTTTTTTATTGGAGCTCCTGATAGAATGGGGAAGAGTATAGAAGGAGCAAATTTGGGGAAGGAGGAAAAAACCCAAGAGTTTAGTTTTTGAACTATCTGCTCATAGTGAGATGTCTATCAGACATCCACATGGAGATGTCAGCTGGAAGTTGGCTCTCCAAGGCTGGAGTTAAAGGAAGAGGTCTAGGACAGACATATACATTTGCGAGTCATCAGTGAAGGGCTGCTGTTTGGAGCTATGACAGTGAAGAGATCACTGAAAAGAGTTCCAAGTACGAGCCTCTCAATGCTCCAGTACTTAAGGGGTAAAAAGAGGAGAAAGAACCAGCAAAAGAGCTTTAGGGTCTTACGGTCAACCAGCCAGCGTAGTAAGAAAAGAAAGAGGACTGAATGGTCTATAGGAATTCAAGTGATTAAAGTTCTTTTTTTTTTTAAGAGGAAATGATTAACGGAGACAAACGCTAAAAGTAAATTGAATGAAATAAGGCCTGGGAATCGACCACTGGATTTGGCATCTTGGAGGTCACTGATGGCCTTTCACAGAGAATCTCTTTGGTGACATGAGATAAGAACGAGAGAGAAAGGGAAACTAGAGATTACGGCATTTTGCTCTAAGGAGAAACAGAGAAATAACACAATGACTGGAACAGTAAGTGGAGTCGAGAGAAGTTTGTTCCTGAAGATGGAAGATGTACAGTGTGTTTACACATTGACGAAGTGATTAAGCTGGAGAGAAAATCTGGTGATGCTGCTGAGAGAGGGAGAGAGGAGCACGAGTGTGTCTGTAGGTCTGTGAGAGAGGACAGGCTCCAGTGCACAAAGGAAAGCGTTCATCTTGGACTGGAGCAAGGACATCAGGAGCGCAGTGACAGAGGAGAAGGGAGAATGAGAGAGGACAGATATAGTAGGCTTCCTCAATTCAGTGATTTGGCATGGGGCATTTTCATCCTACTCTGATTTCTCAATGAAATAACAAATATGGTAACTGGCTGATGGTGAAAAAGAGAGGAGGTATGGGAGTTAAGGGGAACAGAAAAGATACTAAACGGTTGCTGTGGATGTGCTCCTCCCAAATTCGTATGTTGAAACCTAATCTCCAATGTGATAGTATTAGGAAGTGTGGCCTTTGACGGTGATTAGGTCATGAGGATAGAGCTCTCATGAATAGATTTAATGCTCTTATAAACAAGGCCCCAGAGAGCTTCCTTGACCCTTCCCCCAGGTGTGGACAAGGAGAAAAGATGGCTATCTACCAGCCAGGAGGCACACCTCTACGAGACACCGCATCTGCCAGTGCCTTGATCTTTAACTTCCAGCCTCCAGAACGATGAGAAATAAATTTCTGTTGTTTAAAAGCCACCCAGTCTGTGGTATTTCATTACAGCGACCCAGATGGATTACACAGTAGTTCTTCAGGACTGACACAGAGCCGGTAGAGAACTGGCTTGAACCAGAGTTTGAGACTAGCCAGGTAAGAAGTTGGGGAGTTGCCAAAAGTGTTTATAAATGGTGGGCCAGACTGGTTAAGACCGCTAAGCCAGAAACACCAACCAGGACCATCACTGATCAAGAAATAAGCTTCCATTTTATTAAGTCCCAGAGTTTGGGATCTATCTACTACTGCATCCCTGCTTAACATAAAATTCAAATATAAGATTCTTTATGCCTCAGTCCCATCTTATTTCTGATTTTTTATTCCTTGTGCTATACCATATACCATTAGCTACAGTTTTCTAGAATATTCTCCTTCCTGTCTTCTTCACCAGGTCAGCCCCACTGGGTCACTTCTCTGCTCTGGCCATTCATTCCACAAAATTTATTGCTCACCTCCTAAATTGGGCCAAGCATGCACTGACCACTTTGCACAGTAAATATCCTCCCCACGAACTGGTGCATGGTGACTGGCACCTACTTAGCACTTGTTTATAGAATGAATGAATGAACTCTCAACCATGAGTTCATCCATAATCATTTATCTCTAGAGGTGGAATGTGCTAAGGGAATATGATATAGCGTACATAGTTCATAGGTTCTGCCTCCGCCATTGCTCCCCTCTTAATATAACACTATCAATGTAATGAGTTAATTAAAATTACTATTTAATAACTTAAATTTACTGCTTTCCAATTTCTTTGTACATTCATTTCTCATTCTCTTAGTAATTCTCAGAACTACCTTTGGATAGCAATGTGCGAGAAGAAATGAGAAGAGAATGGCGAAAGAACAGAAAAGATGCCCAAAAAGGAAATGTAGGATGGGAGGGAGAAAAGAAAAGGGGAAGGAAGAGGAGGAAATGAGACAGAAGCAGAGAGGGAAAGAGGGAGAAAGGAAAAAATCATTAACAGCAGACAGACAGGAAAAGGCAAAGAGAAGGTTACAAAGAGGGGATATTAAAGAAATCGCTTACAAAGCACGTAAGGGAGTCCAGAAATTCTAGGAAGAAGCAGGAGAATTCTTGAATATTTATAGTAACCCTTTATCCCTCTAAATATTGATAGATATTTATTAATAGTAACACCAAGGTTATATTTATTGAGTACTTACCACGTGAACAACACTGCGCAGAGCATTTTACCATTACCCGGCCAATAATTCCTCACAACTACTATTACCCTCATTTTACAAAAGGGAAACTGAAGCCCTGAGAAACTTGCCAAAACATGCGGTGAGTGGGACTCCTCGGCCTCAGATTCAGACCCACCCGTGCTCCTACCCGCCATGGCTCATCTCCTCTTTGCCCATGCTGCTTTTGCAATCAGGATATGCAGACCAGGGAAGATTCTGAGCCAGCTGACGAGGCTTGGTCACATTCCCCATCCTTCCCAAGCCAAGGCCAGGGGAAAACTGAAAAGGGAGACATGAGGAGCCGCCAGGATTGGCCCTGTGCTCCCTGACCCCAAGGACCTGAATGTGAAGCTGATGGGACCCAGACACTCATCCAAGACTCATGCTGTCCTGTTCTGCAGTTTTGACACTTCATTTGGACATATCTGTTTATTCTTTTCAAAACATAGTTGTGCTCACGAGTTGGGAACCAAAGTACACAGACAGAAACCCTTTCTGGAGATGTTCTGTCTCCTTCTGAGGGAGGATGAAAAGGGAATCAGCCATCTTACTAATGGCTAGGAAAAAAAAGTTATCAAAAAGCTAAGATCCTTCTATGTCTTTGTGTTAGGTCTTTGGACAGAATTTTCAGGTTTGTACATATCTGGAATAACAAACTCATGGCCATATACTACCATGTACCCCTTCAGCATCAATAGTGACCATTATTTTCTGATCCCTATACATTCTCAATGAAACAGAATAGAGCTTCAGAATCCTTCACAACACAGTGCTCCCGGCAGCCATTAGCAATAGATAAAGAGCACAGGCTAGAAAGAAATTGGGATTTCTGGTATAGACACATGCCATCACTAGTCATAGCCCTATAACATCATAAATCGCCTTAATATGGGTATGCCTTACTATGGTTAAAGAAGAACCCAAAGGCTTAAAACTACAGTCATTTGTCCCTTGGTCAATAGTTATTTTCCCAGCATCCTCAACAAGTCCTTTCATAATTAGAGTTTCAGAAACTAATTAAGAAACAATATGTTTAAATTGAGAAATGCTAATGCTTCTGTAATTCATAGCAATTTTTAAGGCCCGACCAGGAAATAGAAAATGATTTGACAGGGTCTGGGCTAAAAGCCATGGATGGCATCCACTGTTTAGTGTTGTATAATTTACAAACTTCTGTTCTTTCAACAACTACTCAGAGAATGAAGTTGCTAAGTAAATATACGGCTCAAAAACAACACAGCAGAGCTAACGCACTGCTCACATCTTGCAAAAAGGTGGTGGCCCGACACAGGGAGACAATATGCACAAACTACCTGCCAAAAACACAGACTATCAATTTTTTTTTTAAGTTTCTTAAGGATGCCTCAATGAGCTAAAAATCTTTTGATGCCATGAGTGACATGCATTTGTGGCTGACACAGTCAACATCAACAAAATTTGGTAATTTTATGTCAATGGCTCTAGAAAATGAGGCATAGGGCACAAATGTCACACAGACAGGATTCATATGCTTCCACATATGCCAAACAGTTTCTACTTTGAAGGAATGTGACTTTAATTAAACACGTTTCAGCAGTCAAAAAAATAAAAAAAACTTGGCCCACTTATTCCTCATTTACATCGATCTTAGAACTTTCATGACATTGGCAGTCCCAATATTAAATAAGTTCAGATCTAAAAGAGAGTAACCCTAGAGCTACAGAAATGGAGTCAACTCTTTCCCAGTGTCAGGACCTTACAAAACACTTGTTTCTCTCTAAATCAAGAAAAAGGTGTGCTAGGGGTGGGAGGGCTTTGGTTTTGGTATTAAATAGTTCTCTTTACTTAACTATGGTCCTGAGAGCAATAAGACCCAGGGATTAGGGCTTGTGTAATATCAACAACATTACTGACTTAAGCTGTGAAGAAAGTTTTATTTGCTTGATAGAAACACCCTACCAACTCTTGCATTAAAAAAGTCAGTGGAGGGGCGCCTGGGTGGCTCAGTCAGTTGAGCACATGCCTTTGGCTCAGGGCCATGATCCCAGAGTCCTGGGATCGAGTTCCACATCGGGCCCCCTGCTCTTCGGGGAGCCTGCTTCTCCTTCTCCCTCTGCCTGCTGCTCTGCCTGCTTGTGCTCTCTCTGTCTCTCCATCAAATAAATAAATAAAATCTTAAAAAATAAAAAGTCAGTGGAATAATACTCAGAGCACAGTACCTATATAAAAAAAAAGGATGATACTAAAAAATTTCAAAACTCAAACATTTCCAGAAAGGTTAAACAGCATTAGAAAATGTGGTTGGAGATTTTCTTTTTCTTGTTAATATGACTATCATTATATGACACTCAAATTAAGGTTAATATCCTGGAAAAAGAATTCCCTTTGTCAACTGGTGGTGTGTGGCTTGAGACTTCACTGAAAGGTTTCACTTGAAAGGCTATGAAAACATCAGCCACTGATCCAGAAGTTCTCAACGGCTCAGAGATGCAAGGTCATTCATAATTGTCTCCATCTTTCTTTCCTCTCTCCAGAGTATAATTACTTCAAGAAACAAAATCCTGGTTTATTTTACTGAAATCCAGAAACTCACCGCTTATATAGCAACAGCCACTTCCCTTATCCCTGGCTTAAATATCCGTAACTGTCAGCACTCCTAGGTATATTCCACAGGACAATACCTAATCCTTAGTGGGTCTAATTTTCAGAATCTGCATTTAAAAAAAAATATATCAGCTCGCCAGTCTTTGGTACCTGCAGTGTTGGTCACAACGTACACAGATATTAACATTTGGTTGAGAGGAAGTGAGGTACAATAGTATAGTGGAAAAATAAGAGTGTCCATTTTGGAAATTAGAAACTCAGCTCCATCATTTACTAGCTATGAGAAAGTAGGAAAGTTACTCAATCTCCCACTTGCCCTGTGTGTAAAGTGGAAAAATGATACCTACCTCAGAGAGTTTGGTGTGGATTAAGACAGATAACATGTTTTACATGATGATGGGCATGTGGATGGTAAACCTCAACAAATTACCTTGGTTAACAAGTGAGAATGAGGAAATTATTCAAAAGTATAACATCTTATTAGGGTAGGAGAAGGAGCCTGTAAATCACCTAACCAAAATCCTTTACATGTCCAAAGGATTTAGCAACTAGGAGGTCACTACACCAGAGCAGTTTCAGAAAAGTGATGAAGACAAGAATGGTTGTCTAGGAAAATACTAGTAGGGAAAGAAATTGAGAAAATGGATCTGAACAATACTTTCAAGAAGTATGGCTGTGACAGGAAGGATGGAGAGTTATAGGATTGGGTGTGGGTTTGGGAATGTGTATCTACTGAGTATCTTTAGGATGGGAGAGTTAGAGCATGTGCATGGCTGAAGGTCAAGGTCAGATATAAATAGGAAGGCTATATAATTTATCATCCAAGTCAGACATTTTTGAAAGTGAAAGTGGATGCTATTAATAATTATGCTTGGACAACAGGAGTAAACTGGAACTGTCCCAGGCCAACCACAGAGTCTGGTGACCCTAAAAATAAAAGGAGACAATAAAGATATACAAGGGGAAAGAAAGTTGATGGAGCAAAATCCCTGAGGAGAGGAAAGAGTGGGAGCTAAGAAAAGGCATAACTGGTAGAGATAAGAGAGGAATAAAAAAGTTAACCCCTTTCCCTTGTGCCAGATACAGACCAAAAGCCAGCTGCACCCCTGTTCCTGGAGAAATTAAAGCTTAGTGAACTGATTACCTTGGTCTAAGGGGAGGGGAGGACGGGCACAGGATTGTCAACCAGGAGAAAAATCTGTGACATTCACTTTTGAGAAAATATCCTAGAATTTCTCTAGGGAGAAAGACTTAGTTTGAAAAGCAGAGTCAATATTATAATTTAGTATATTTTCTTTTTTTTTATTAGCCATATATTTTGAAATTCTGAACATTGAAAGAAGTTGTTTGATTTAACTTTGGTTTTTGCTTTGCTATCAGAAGGAGACAGCGGAATAAAAATGACTCTGAAATTTTGACTAAACCTGTCCTTTAGTGAGTGCATACTACTTTCCAGGTTCTATGCTAGATTCGAGATATATATTATATATTATTGAGATATATATATATTTTATATATGTATATATTATATATACATATAGGGGGAGAGAGAGAGAGAGAGACATACAGAGAGAGAGAGAGAATGGAACCCTTAGACTGTACATACCAACAGTGGCTCAGGTATAAATGGGTTCGGCACTAATTGCATTAGACTGATCACCTTCCTATGTTGGCATGGCTATACAGGCTAACAGAAAGCACACCAGCTTGGATGCACAGAGCCATTGTCAAATCCCCTGGGAATGATCCTTACAAATGTAGGTCCTTCACTAGTAAGTTATTTTGACCCCCCTCTGAGCCACATATTTCTCTCTATTATATAATATAAAGAAAATATACATTTTATATAGAGAGAAAATATATATATGAAGAATATGTATTTTATATTCTACATGTATTTCTCTGTACATATTCTATATAGAGACTACAACAATATATTTAAGTATCTATTATTTTTATAAAAAATAAAAACATATCTTTACTAATCTTACAAATATCCTCAAGAAGTAATTTGATGAGCAATATGAAATCAAAAATCATGTATATAAAATCTATATAATCTATAGATCATACATATGCTCTATAGGTCATCTGTAGATAATATGTAATCTTATAGAGAGCGAGAATACAGAATATAAATACATATGTAAATATTTTTACTAACTTAATAAACAACTCAACAAATGATCTGATGAGAAATCTGTGGACATTGCTAACGTTTGCAGACATTCACTGAGCCCCTTTATACCTAAGACACCGGAGGGGTATACGGTCTATGCGTTCTCTGCTCAAGATGGAAAACTTGAATAAGTAAAATAAAATTATAAACAGCTAAATTAAAAGTAAATCATGAACTGCTAAATTGGGTAGACAGAGTACTGTTAGAATAACAAAAGAAGAGTTTACTTTCGCTTAACCAATTCAGTAAATATGTCACAGAAAAGCAGGCAGCCAAGCAAAGCCTTGTAGGGTACGGAAATGATTCTTCAGGGAGGTGGAATGGGTCCTTGCGTGGTTTGTTGGAGGATGGTCAAGGGAAGGCTTGGGGAACAGCTCAAGCATGGCGCAATGAAGAGTTGAATGCTACCAGAACATGAGGTGCAGGGCTCAAGGAAGAGAGAGAGGAAGAACTATAATAGGAAGGAAGGAGGAAACACACCCTTAATGGTTGCTATCTTAATTCAATAGCAAATTAATGAATTATATTTCTTTTGGAAGGAAACAGGGAGCCACTGAAAATTTTTTTCCCAATTTCCAATTTTTCTGTTCCTTCCAAAGCTGGGATTACTGAAGGCCAGTTTCTCCAAATAGTTTCAACTTGGTTTATGTGATGTTACAAAATAGTATCCATCTCTCTGTATGTGGCGCCCCCTGTCAGCTCAATCATTTACTTCTGAGCCATAAGAAGACACCTGACTTTAGCAGTGTGACACGACAATTTGAGTGTGCAAAGGATTGGCTGGATCTATTGTTTGCTTTTCTTAGGTGATGCTGAGAGTATTTCTAAGTCTGCTAGGTTATCTGGACTCAAACATCTTTCTCCTCTACTCTCTACTGAAATGTGATGAAACTTGCCAGTACAGGTATAAAGATACCACGTATCTCACAGAAGTGGAGATGAGGCACAAAGGCTAACAACCCAATCTTATCTTACATCCACAAGGAAGGTCTAGGGCTTTGTCTTTTGTATACTGCTTTGTTTCCCACATCCATGCGGTCCCCTGGTGGCTCACTCCACTAATCTCTCAACAAGCTCTAGGTATCAGAGCTTCTTCATTAAAAATTACTTGACACTCTGCCAAGCCTGACCAGGGCCAACCAACGTGGAATCAACTGAACAGCTTAATGAAGTTCCCTCTTTGAGAAGTGAAGCATCATATGGTTAATCCTCTCTAGAAGAATGTTTCACCATCCTAGAAAAGAATGTCTTATAAGTGACAAATGCCAATAAGCAGCTAATAATGGGAGATGACACTAAATTCATTCATCAACAAGCTCATACAGCAATGGAGCCTGTAAAGAAATGGTTCTCCAGAGCCAGCCTGTTAGGCCCCGGATGTTCAGTCATCACACACATTCACACACATGCACTCACAACAAACACAGGAAGGGTACTAACCCTCGCATCCATTTGGCTTCAGAAATACCAGGCTTGAGGAGTTCAGAAACCCATGTCCAGTAGAGAGTCATCCCCTCTTTCCCCCTTCAACCCCCAGTATTGTTTTTGTTTCCCTTCTGGAGGCTTCATTTGGAAGTAAAATTTGAAGTCATTGGAAATCTAGTAGTGAATGTTGGACTGCCTTTCGTCGCGGAGCCACTGAATCTTTCTGTATCTTGAAAGCACAAAGACATTTGAGAGGGCTTATGAATTAGAGGAGAGACAGACACACAGACCAGGGAAAGCTGATCTAAAAGAAACAGTATGTCAAGATCTCAACACTGAATCTGAAAATTAATTTATGGCAAGACTGATGTCTTTCAGTAAAAGAACATGTAACTGTTTACCAACTATGACCAACAGTCCCTCTGCCCAGGAGGCCACCAAAGGACCTGAGCATTGCTTCTGCAGCCCTTCCTTCAAACAATACACCCTTGTTCTATGGCCTCCCAGCTGTGACAAGCATGATAAAAATGGAGATTGTTTTTTATACTCTATGTGCTGTTTCTTCACTGACAGCAGCATGGTAATTCGCCAAATAATCAGAGTATGTTGGCATTTTTATAAATAAAGTGCTCGATTTTGACAGTAATCTGTGCAGGGAGGACTTGGAGGATGGACAAAAAATGGCTTCTTTCCCATGCAGAGGGAACAAGGCTTCCTTGGCGATTTTTCAGCACACTGAAATTTCTTTTGACCAAAAGGCAGCCAGGAGCACAGCTCTGACATCAGCCCAGCCAAAGCCCTGCTCTCTCCGACAGGACACAGGGAAGTATTTCTTTCCTCCATGGTTTGCAGGAATGTGTTCCTGGGGCTTCCTGCATTATACAAGAAGGATTTTATTTCACTGGAGTAGAGGCCTGGGGGGTTGAGAAGGAAAGGGTGCGGAAACCAATGCTCAGCGAGCTCCCATGGCATTCTGTGCGGACAGAAATTGTTTTGTTTCATCCTCACTATAACCCTGGGTGGTGGCTATTATTGTTCCCAATTTACAGATGAGGAAACCATGCTCACTCGGGTGGGGTGACAAATGCTCTGCCCACAGCCGTCTGCCCTGGAAGAAGTCAGAAGTATAGAGACAAAGTATGAGGAAAGGACATACACATTTCTCCTTTGTGTGTGTGCGTGCACCTAGAGAATTTTAAGGGTATGTTCTGCTCCATACATTTAATATTTATTTTGTCAAAAAAAGATTTCATAGTTTTCAAAGTATTTTACCAGAAAACACCCCTTAAAACTTCATTTAAGAAACCCTCTAGGGAGGAGGTAAACTCCATTATTATTTGGCAAAGGCGGAAACTAACTTTCTGGAACTTTAGGCCAAGTCCCAAAGTCACAGCTCACAAGCAGAAGAAAAGGAACTCAGCACAGATCTTCTGATTCTTCTTCCCTGCTGCAATGTCTTCTACTCCACTCGGATTCTCTCTCAGCACTAAGCACATGAAAGACACCCAGAACCAAAACCTCCCTGCTTCTGGGGCAGGAAGAGGGTAAGGACAATGGGCTGGGGCTCTAGCCACTACTACAGTCTGCCAGGAAGAACTTGTTCAGACAACTGAAAGATTCAACTGTAGGAACTTTTTCCCGAGGGTATTTCCACAGCTTCTTCTCCCATCTCCCTTCCCTTCTCTGCCAACTGCCTCATACCAGTAAAATCAAGCCATGCTTGGTCCACCTCGTTGTTACCTTGCAGACCGCAGCTCCGACTGTAACAACACTTCACACTACGCACAGCTCATATTTTCCAGGCAGCATTTAGTTCTGGGTTTCCAGTACTAAACCCAGAAGGCTCGATACCAGAGCATACAGTCCAAAGTGGCATGGCTTTGAGAACTCCCTCATGAGAGGGAAAGGTCTTCACTGAGCTTCCGGGCAGGAGGTGAACAAAAGCACAGGAGTAGACAGTGCAGTCGCAGGCCATTCACAAAACAGGAGCAAGACTAAAGAGTCCATGTGTTTCACTTGCAGAAACAAACCTTAGACTATCTTTGCAGCAACCACTGCAGTCTGGCTGGGGTGGCCTTTGGGCCAATGGATTACTGCTCTGCTAGTCAAATTCCAAGTGAACATTTATAAACCCTGCTCTCTGCAAGAGGACCTCGAAATACTGAATAAGGGCCATGATATAAGGACTAAAAAGTGAAATCTGCCCCTCACCACCACTCTTTAATGTATATGTAATAATTCAATCCATCCCCTTAAAAGGGTAAATGTGGCACTATTGGGTAGTTTAGGGTAAATGTGTCTGAAGGGCATGGAGGGCCCCAGGACGTTTTATATGATAGCCCCCTAGCACCAACGGACCTCAAATCTAAACTGAGCCATTATTGGAAAAGATGGAAAATTGAGTTCAACACTAACTTGGCTTTTGATCCTTCAAGAACACTGAACGCACTGTATCAACTAACATATACAATCTTCTGACATCTCGGTGGCCTGTGTTTCCTTTCTAGAAGCCGACCGGCAGAGTCTGCTGCTCCTTCTAGCTTCCCTTTACTAAAGAAAGTAAAATAACTACTCTGAATGTTATTTATGATTGGGTTTGGGGGTGATAGTTGCCAGATGTGAGATATTTCATGTAAACTATGAAGAGATAAAGGTCCCTGAAGTTGCATTGATTTCTACAAAGCAGAAATAGAAACCAAAGGTCAGAACAAACACTGTAGCTTCCAAAATGTGTAACACTAAACTCCATTCAACAGCCCGGTGTGCCTGGCCCTGAACTAGGTACTGGAGGGGAAAACAGGAAGATGATGAGCCATAATGGCTTCTAATCCAGCAAAGGACTGAGGCAACATGGCGCCACAGGGGCCACAACCAACAGCGTGAGTCACCAACAGTGTCACAGGACACCCAAGGAAGAGGAGGGATATTGCATTTCAGAAAAAGCTTGAGGAGGCTCCCAGCGGAGGTAACACTTGAACTAGGCCTGGGCGGATGAATAAGATTTTGCTGAGCATCTACAGAGGGGTGGGAGAAAGGGTACTGTAGGCAGAAAACAGCACAGGCAAAACAGTAGAAGAGAATCCACAGATGTTGTTCAGCATATGGGGCAATAATCTACTCAGAAAGAAAAAAAATTATCCCACCTGAACCTTTACAGTGTGTTGTTTCAAAAAAGTATATTAATTTCAGATGTGAAAACATTTTCCTTGTGTACAAGTAAATACTGTAATTGAAGTGACAGAATAGACATGTAGAATTTATTATCTGAAAGAAAATCTAATCAATAGGTATTTCATTTCGAAAAGTTAATGAAATATTATGGAGAGAGTGGCCTTTTAAGCTTTGATTTTTAGATTCGGAGAGAGAGCTTAATTTTCAGTGACAAGGTCACTACTAGTTGAATGGTCTCCTTTTGCTTCCCACAGAAATGACGGGTCTTCGTTCTTGAATTATTTATTAAAATCAGGTTTCCATAATCAGGGTTTATTTAAACACTATTTTTTTGTAGATCAGCAAGTTAAAATCATGTTACCTTTGTTATTTCTCCCAGTTCAGAAGGGGTATTAAAGTACTTATGTGAAATTAAACATTAATTTCATGAAAGTGTTATTTATGTGTAACAAAATCCTCTCTTTTCAGTTCATGCTAATTAATATTCAATGCAATAAGTACACATGTATTTAATACTATTATCATCAAGGAAGGGCAGAGGGTACAAGTCATTGCAAAGGACAATGTGGGTATATTTTATCTCTCACTAATTAGCAAAATTAGATGAGCTTCTGGAAGATTATTTGAAAGCAACGGTTTGCCAAGCCTACTTTCAATAAGCAGTTTTTATGCTCCCTACAGCCTAAGACTCAACTCTTAGATGACAAAAATAAATCTTTTGGTACATCCATCATGGTTAAAGCAAGCCACTTCCAAGGTCAACTATAGGGTCAGAAACAAAAGGGGTGCCAAATAGCCACATATGCAAAACCACAGACATCAGCTTATCTGAAACAAATGCTCTACCTTGCAAAAGAAACTCATTTCGTTGTTTGCATTTATGATAATGTGTTGATATAGCTTGATTTGGGAACATAATGAAACTTGAGTACTTTTTTGCCAATTGGATGATATCGTCTCATAGAAGTAAAAACAAACAAACAAAAATAGCATAAAAAACATTGACCTGTATTTTTGCCAAGATCTAGGTCAGGGTGTAAACTCCCTCTCAGGCAATGTATGTAATACAACAGACATTACATACACACTTTATCATTATTGAGGCGGACCTTCTTTTAAAAGGATGTCTTCACTTAATAAATGTGTCCTCATAACTGACATTGAGAAGTAGGCATGTGATGATCCTCTAACACACTACACCTTCTTTGAAGCCCTTAAATACCACGCTTCAAAAACATGTCTTATTTTAATGATATCATCCTGGTACGTGAGAGATAAGGTGATTTCTCTACTTCCTGGATCCAAAGGAACAGCAGGATGAGACAGAAACAGCACATCAACTATCATATGAGCTGTTTCTAGACGACAACATTCGAACATTTTCTGTCCATGCTACAACCCTCTCTTCAGTGTCTAGGAGGAAGTTTCTGCACTTTGTTTGACCCGACTGAACTTTGTCACACTGCCTTCTCACCACCCCTGCTGAAGCAAGCCTCTAAATCTTACCAACTATCTCTTTGTTGTCTCTTGTATGTTCCCAGCCCCTCCTTCCAATCTCACCAAGCCAGTTAAGTTGCACTTTTCACCTTCTCTGTTGACATAAAATGAAGTAACTGCATTTATTTGATTATTGACTGCACATTTTGTCAACATCTCAAATTTTATAAGTCAACTAGATCATGTTTCAAGGCAAAGTCCTAAAATTTCATAGCTCATCTCTATTTGCTTGCTTAGAGCAAAGTAACGAAATGAAAAACCCAGAACTCTAGAGAAAGTTTGTTTAGTCTTGTCATCATATAACTGAACTAAATTATTCAGCACCATATAAATGTTTTAAAACATTCTATTATAGAAAAGGAAGTTATTAGTTTGTTAAAATATACTTAAATTTGATAGGCATTTAACCAATGCCTATGAAAGTAAAGTGTGTTGGAATGAAAATTATTGGGAGTCCTGAATGCATCACGAATTCAATGTGGTAGAGAAAGCAGAGGTAGCAGCTGTAAGAAGATGCCCACTTGCTAAATGAAAATGGGAAGACTGGGGCACCTGGGTGGCTCAGTCGGTTAAGCATCTGCCTTTGGCTCGGGTCATGATCCCAGGGTCCTAGAATCGAGTGCCACATAGGGTTCCCTGCACAGCAGAGAGCCTACTTCTCCCTCTCCCCCACCCGCCGCTGTACTCTCTCTCTCTGTCAAATAAATATATAACATCTGAAAGAAACAAAGAAAGAAAGAAAGAAAGAAAGAATAGGAAAGAAAGAAAGAAAGAAAAGGAAAGAAAGAAAGGAAGAAAAAGAAGAAAGAAAGAAAGAAAGAAAAAGAAAGAAAAAGAAAGAAAGAAAGAAAGAAAGAAAGAAAGAAAGAAAGAAAGAAAGAAAGAAAGAAAGAAAGAAAGAAAGAAAGAAAAAGAAAGTCAGTCCAAAGACTAAGGCCTAGCTCCCAAATTCAATGTAGCACAAAACAGGGTCAGTCTCCTGTTCTCCAGCCACAGGGTAGAAGACTGTTGTACCTCATGCCAGAGCCATAATCACCTGAGTTTTTAAAATATTTCACGGAATACATAATTTAACCCTATTCATATAAAATATGATGCTTAAGGTCATTTACATCTATGACTTTAGAACAAGGCCTCTTGGGGAGCCTGGGTGGCTCAGTGGGTTAAAGCCTCTGCCTTTGGCTCAGGTCATGATCTCAGGGTACTGGTATCGAGGCCTGCATCAGGCTCTCTGCTCGGCAGGGAGCCTGCTTCCCCCTCTCTCTCTGCCTGCCTCTCTGCCTACTTGTGATCTCTCTGTGTCAAGTAAATAAATAAAATCCTTAAAAAAAAAAATAAAAAGAACAAGGCCTCTTACAATTCGAAACACAGAAATGATCCTGCTGGTAGATATTGTTTGTTCCTTAACTAACACCCCAAGGTTCACACAGAATCCCCTTCCGGTGGTGACTCTTCCCATTCTCAGGTGAGGAAACGTTATTTGACATCAGTATGGAAACACAGTAGTGAATGGACACAGGGGTTCTCTTTTAAAAAGAACCAGAAATTTAATTTCTTTTAGGTTTAAGAAACTGAAACGTTTTTTTAAATTGGAGATTCATCTTATTAGAAGTGATTTTGTGAAAAATGACAGTGTCACCTCCCAATGATCCCAAAAGTGCTGGAGGTTAGTGAGGTCAGCCAGCCCAGAAATTATGCTGTTACATTTCATTGCTGAGTCAGAATAAGATAAGAATTTCCCTATGATACTTCATTTCTGTAAGTTGTTTCAGTCTGTTATATAAGCAAACAGGTCCAGACCTGACAAGAAGAAGAATCACTCAGAATAAAAACTAGGTGAGCAAGTTAAAGCCTAACCAGTGAACAAAGTATCTGTCCACACAAACAGGTAGTATCTGGAGCCTCGAGAAGGAGCCAAAAAACAGATGTCCTACAGGGCCAGGCAGGTTAGGGAGATGACTGACTCTGGCTTCTTGGAGACTGTGGGAAGGTGGGAGGCCTTGACTGGTGCCTGGCCGCAATGGGCGCCCAATGCACCCAGCATCTTTCAACGCTGCAAGTCTAGCCAGAATCCAGACTTTTTACATGACATGTCCCAATTATCAAAGTTAGGCCATGAACTCAATACTATTGATACAACATAAAACATTTCCATGGCGTCTTGTCTGCCACCTTTGCTAGAAGTGTCGGGGGGGGCATTATACGGACTTGAGAGAGAAATCTGGTTCGAAATGATGGATGCTGGGGTTCAGAAAATAACCATGAGAAGGAATTACCTATTGAAAGGAGAATTGATTAAACTGATAAATTCAGAACTACCTCAAACCAGGGCCTCCATCCTTGCCCTCAATTTAAAATATCAACAAGCACCAACAGTATGCCAGGTGCCATGTTCTTTGCTGGAATCTGAAGACAGTGATAAAGAAGAAACACTTAATCCTGACCATCATGCAATTTACAGTCAAATGGATGAACTGACTTATAATTCTCTCATTCAGTGAGTGATCATCTGTCTTGGAAACCTTCAGGATACAAAGGAAAGCCTTCCATTTCTCACTTTTCTCCATGCCTACTTATACTTTACATTCATTATAGTTCCATAACAAGGGAGTTAAGATCATTGTCTGTCACTTACAATGTCCAATCTCTCAGGAAGAACTCAGGTAGAGTCCCAGTAGAGACTTGAACGTAACATGATATGAGGGAATGCGTAATTCTACTGGCAAACTCATTTTAATCTTCTTCAGTGTCTGATCACATAGACTCCTGCCTCCCTAAATAACATCCTTTCTTTTCCTGCTTGCCTTAAGGAGAGCAACAATGTACCCAACTAAAACTTGATGTTTCTGAGACTACAACGGTCATGTGAAATTAAAACCTGGTTAATGAAATGTAAGCAGAAATAGCGGTGTGGAACATCCGAAAAAGGCTGTATGAGCCTTTCGCCTTTTCCTACTTCTTTTTCCTATCTGTAACCTAGATGTGGTAGCTGGAGCTGTGGTGGCCATACTGTGACTCTGAGAAAACACTGAGAATGAAAGTCACCAACTCTGAAGATGAAGAGGCAGAAAAACTGAAAGAATGCGGGTCACTGATGGCTTCGTGGGATGGCTGCACTCGGCCAGCGTCACCTACCTCACAGGGTAGCCATAAAAACTGTGAATACAGGAAAACATGACAAACAATGGTTTCTTAATGTTATATTGCAAAACACGATTTGCTCTATTTCATTATGATAAGTTTAATTAACAAAAAACTTCTGGAGACAGGGGAAATGGTTAAAAAACCACTTACTCATTCCATAACCATTTTTTTCTATCTTCTAAATGCCAGATGATGAGCATTTGAAGCTGAGTAAGAAAATATGTCTATCCATAAGAATCCATTAAAAACTAGGTAAGTAAACATGACAAGTGCCAGGATGAAAAGTATTTACAGAGTTTTATGTAACCCCCAAAAAGGAATATCTAAATCTATTTCAGGAGTGAAGACTTCTTAAAGAAAGGATGGGCAGGTGGAAATTTTAAGGCCAAACAGGAATTAGCTGAATAAAGCAGGGTAAAAGCACTGCAAATAGAGGAAAAGAATCTGCTTAAAGTTCACTTAACTACGACTTGAAGGCAACGTAATCACACTGAGTACAAGCCTGGGACTAAGTTTAAAAAAAAAAAAAAAGTGAGCACTTTGACAGCAGAACTTCTAGGAAAAAATATTATTAAATATTTTCGTAATTCTGCATCTAAAAGACTAGACAAGAGTAAATGATGATTTAACAAACTGATAATAATTGATACCTATGACTGATTCCATGAAAATATATATTGACATCTGAAATGATTGAGCAAAAATAACATTGTCTTTCTTATTTCTATAAAGTCCCAGGGCAAAAAAATATATTTGCTTTTGATTTTAACTTTTTCAAAATAAAATTAAATATAACCCACAGAAAAGAAATTTCATATAACCAAAATAAGTGACATTTCCATTTATGTAACATCTTCCATTATAAACATTTTACCAAATCAGATAATAAAGCTTTCATTTCATCATTGTCATAGAATACTTATATTCATAGACACTAAATATATTTTTCTTTAAGATTTCATTTTAATTTGTCAGAGAGAGAAAGCATGAGCCGAGGGGAGGGGGATAGGCAGAGGGAGAAGCAGACTCCCTGCTGAGCAAGGAGCCTGACGTGGGGCTCGACCCCAGGGTCCTGGGATCATGACCTGAGCCGAAGGCAGATGCTTATCCGACCGAGGCACCCAGGCGTCCCCATAGACTTTAAATTTGTATTGGAATATATACCTCTGCCTACAGATCTAAGCATTATAGCCATAGATGACAACTGTGATGTTCAATTAGCTATATAATTACAGCTACAGAGCAAATTTGCCAAAATGGAAAGTGGGTAAATTTTAGATAATCCTGTTGACACTGATGCCATCACAAATAGTACTACTTCTGCCTTTCTTCATACTATTAGTGACAATAATTGCTACCCAGCGAAACTTACCATTTTTCATGTTTATTATGTTCAAGGTATTACACAAACATCTTAAATATAATATTTAATCCTTATACCACTACCAGCAAGATAAATATATTAATCCCATTTTGTAAATGAGACAAATGAGGCTTACAAAGTTTAAGCAAATTGTCACTGGCCACATACCTAATAAAGAAGGAAGGCCGTCTAAACATACTTGTGACTTCAAGCTCCCAACTTGACCCCTTACTGACTGTGTGCAAGTTTGAATCTCACTGAGCCTTGGTTTTCTCCTCTCAAAATTGGGAGCAGACATCATACCTACCTAAGAGAATGGCTTTGAGTATGGAATCCAATATTGTACATAAAAATACTTATAAAATATACATGGCCATAAAAGTATTGACCATCATCCCCCTGAAAAGGCGATAAAAGGATTTATGTAATAAAAACTTGAAGACAGGGTATATCTACAAAAATAACTTTCAGTAAATGATAATAGAAGGCAGGAATCATTCACTGCAAGTGTTTCTTATAGTTTTACTAGTGTCGTAACACACTGGAAAATGATAGAGACCTTAAAAACATCATTTACCTCAAGTCCCACTTAAGACTGAGCTCAAAATACATAGGATGGACCACATAAATTGACCCTACAATAAAATTCAAAGGGTTTGCCAGATTCATCTTTTTTTATTTTAATCTTTTAAAAGCATGTTTAGATTATATTCATTTGATTTTAGCGAAGCTTTTCTCTAAAATAAATTGCCTATACATGCACACACTAACACATGTGGAATTCCTTTTCTGTAATCCTCAAAGAGGCTTTTGATTCTTCTTCTGATTCACCAAAGAGTCAGTGAGGAAGTGCGATGCGTACTGGGATTTGGATGGCTCCAGAATCACTGTGTACATTTACATAGAAACCAGATGGTTGTGGAAAATGTTTCTTTTTTTATTTATATAAAAAATTGAGGTATTCTATGGACTCTTATCCTCAAATGGACAAAAAGTGCGAATCATAGGTGAACTAAAGAGAAATGGCATCCAAAATAATCAGGCAGCTCACTGCATCTTAGCCACATATCCCATGGGGCGACTCCTTAGAAAGTAACATTTTATCAGGACCGAGGAGGTCGTGGTGGAAGGTCAGGAGCTTCTGTTATTCAGGGAAAGAGAGCAAAGAAGGAAAAGGGAAATCTTGCTCAAGAAACTTTTATGCCCCTTGCCCTTTGAAGGCTTTTTTTTTTTCCTCCCAGAAAAAACTAACCACAAGTTTATAATATGGGATGTTTAAGGGACTTCACTTTTTAATCTCGCAATATTAATTCCCTAAAGCTTTGAACTGACAGGCAGGCCAGTGTAAATGAGCCAGAACAAGAGTCAGAGCCAGAATTTTTGTTGTACCATGACAAAAAATGTGTTATTAGTGCTCAGTGATTAATGAGCATGCAAGAGGAAAGGATATAACAAGTATAAGGTTGTCTTGGTATGTGCATGCCTTACACCATATCAAAGCAAAATACAATCAACTTTACTACATTCTCATAGAGACACAGATACACACTTTGTATAGAATGTCTGTACCACATGAGATAATTCATTTGATATTTCATTCATATGCAGCCTTCAAAAAAATACCAGAAGAATTTGAATAGATACCCATGCGTTTGTGAAATGACACAAACCCACAGTAAACCCTGCTTACTAATTAACATATTTATTGGTTATCTACACCGTATTTCAATCTTGTCTTAAGCAATTCAGGTTCAGTACCTGGTAGTAAGTTAATTTTACTGGCAAAGCAAATTAACCAAATCTATGGTAACCCATGCATGCAATCACAGACGATAAATTTAGTAAGAAATGCCATCAAGATTCAAGCTACTAGGGAAGAAAAAAATAAGTTTGGCATTGAGGAAAAAAACCTTTTTTAAGAAAAAGTGTTTTTCAGATAAATACAATGTTCTAACAAAAACATAGCTTTCCAATTTATGAAATTGAGCATTCTCTTTCTTTATGTCTGGCCACTGAAAATATTCAGAAAAACATGAGGGTCTGCTCACAGATTATACACATTTACGAAGCACAAATCTAACGTCAACTGCTCATCAGGCTCTGTGCAAGCAGAAAAAAAAGACAGCCTAGAGAAAGTTAGGCAGGACGGGGAGGGTTTGGAGGGACAAGAGACACAAAGGGGTAATCCATCAACCCCATCGACTGCTCCATGTCAAAGCTGCAAACAGCTGGGATATGCCAAGCCAAGGAGAAAAGCAGCCCTGATATTTTAGGAATTAAATGAATTATAAAATAAATAATAGAGCAACGACATAGTAATTATCCACAACAGACATTAGGAAGCGGGGGGGATTTTCATTTGATCAGCTGCTTAGTTAAAACCCTTCCCCCAACTCCGTCTCTTATTTTAAATCCTGGATCCCAAAAATCAACAGATCGGGCACCACCCCTACTATCCCAACCAAGGAAAAGTAATTCACTGATTAAATAAAATTTTAAAGAATATTGTTCTCTCATACTATGGATAGAAAATTTTTTTAATTTTTTATTTGTTATTATGAGAATATATATTCTAGAAACAGTTGTTGCAGGTAAAGAAAGATCAAAGTCAAATAAAACAAAGAAGCAAATGCACTATTTTGGTTTGCACTGTTTGGGAAAAGGAAGATGTACATAACCATTGTGATTCCCTCTGCTTTTCTTTTCACTACTTTTGTCTTTTCTTTCCCCCCTCTCCTTCTTTCCTTCCTTCCCTTCTTCCTTCCTTTCTTGCTTCTTTTTTTGTTTTTGAAACCTAAAAGCAAACTCAGTCGGTAGTAATTTCACTTACTCTTTTGAGGCATCTCTCTGAACTCACAACTGAGTGTTTTTCAATTTTTTATTAAACATTTTCTTACAAAAAAACCTTTCTAGAAATAAATATGAAAATTTTTGCTGACTCTTTTATGCTTTCTCACAGGATTGACTCTATAAAGAATTAGTGTATTGGTTTTGTCTAATCCTAATTTATCCAGTTTGCACAACTATTTTTAGTTACTCATTTGGCTTTTCCTCCTTGAAACAGAGCAGTGTTATTGCTCTGGAATTAATGCTGCTGCCCAAAGGAAAATTATACATCAAGAAGCAAAACTATTAAGCATTCTATCTTTGTTGATGAACTAACTGGGTTAAATTTAACAGATATGCAAAATAAGGTAAAACAACTGACACTATTAGGTCATTTCATCTATGAAAGTGGTTCTCAAAGTTAGAATCATCTGGAAGTTTCAGAAAGTACTGGTGCCTAGGCTCCACCTCCCAGAGATTCTGATTTGATTGATCAGGATGGGCCTTGAAGATTGGAAGTTCTTTAAACTCCCCAGTTGATTGCAATGTGCAGCCAAAAACCACAGGTGAAGAACACTGATTGATGGGAAGTAGGAAGCTATTCACTACAAGAGAAAAAAGGTTTGAGACCACAGACGATGCTGATCCTGTATAAGTACAATAGGAAAACAAACATTTCCAACTCATCTATGAGCTCCAAAAATTGTTGAATTAATTGAGTGGGGGGGGGTAAGAGGATGGAAGGAAACAATGGAAAAATAAATGATGGCAAGTGTGCCTTGAAGCCAAATGACCCTCCAAAGGGAGTCTAAGGAGCCATCTGATGAAGAATATTCTGCTCGTCAGCTAAGGCGTATGAAGCCATCACCAGGATCTATCTTTGGAATTTAATTACATAACTAACCACATTTATTTAGACTTCCCTTCCTCAACCTGTAATCTGTCAAACAGAGGTAACAGAGAGTTCAAAAAGAGGAAAATGGTATTGCAATTCTAAGAGGGCTCAGTTCTGCTGGCCTGTGGCTAATAAGAAAGAAATGGCCCCCGCTAGTTTATATGAGACACAGTGATTTTTTTTCCAGGGGTCTGTTTTTCCCTGTGCTTAGGTGGCGATCATTCTATTCTTCACTATGAACATTGAATTCTGCCTAAAACTGGACTAAACAAAGAGGCCGAAATTGGCCACAAGACAGAACTACTCATACATATCAGACACATCATATGAGAAAAAGAGAGAGAGAGAGAGAGAGAGAGAGAGAGAGATAAAACAGGTACCAAAGAAACTGTGCTAGTAAGAAGCTCAGAACTATTTGATGAGATCAGTGTTGTGACGATACGGACTGACTTCACTTTGAGTTAGGAAGGATGGCATTTTCTGCAACCCCTGTACTACACGACAATCTTCTTTGGGCTTTCTCTGAAACAGAATATGACTCTCCCCCATCTTGTTGGCCCTCACAGCTCCTTCAGCATGCCCAAAACTGAGGTGAGCTCAGCATGGGCTGCAACCTTGGGGCAGAAACTTTATAAAATGGGAAACATTGGTTCCAGGATTAAAAGCAGAGGAGACATTAGAATATTCTGTAAGTACGACCTTCAATATTAGCCTTTAAGTGTACAACTGGGATTCATGCAGTAAAAGAAGTTGACTTTAGAACCTCACAGTCGATATAAATGGAAATTTTCGTTAATTTTTGTTATGATGTGTTTGGCTATCTTCATTATTTATGTCTCTTTTGTTTTAATCCAAAATAATGTGAAATTATTTGAAGAAAAGGAGTTTAATGGTCAGTTTTATTGATAATTCATGCTGGCATTTGATCCATTATTATAATATTATATATCATATATGTATGTCAATGAATTTACTTTAAAAAATAAATTCATTTTTATTAAATGTTGATTTCATGTGACTTGAACCCATTATTAACATGAAAAAATTTAATTTTGGTATCATAATATATTATTTATTACTTAATAATCTTTAGAGAAATAAGGTACAGGAAGAATTTATGCAAAGTAGGTATTAGAGAATTTACTATTTCTTAGCATTTGGTTTTATTAGATTTCAAAATGACTTTCCTGAATCCATCTTGGGTGTTACTGTTTCTAATGATCATTTTATATAAAATAGTAATTGTAACCCACCTGACCTCTTTACCCTTTTCACAGAGATGTTAAAATTCCAGTGAAATCACATACTGTTCCACGTAAGGCACAGGAAGCCATCTTTTCAAAAAATATGACAGAAAGTCTTGTAATAACATTTCCTGAGTACAATCTAGGGAGCTTTCAGGGGGACCATATGAAGTCATAGAAGCAGAGCCTCCTATAAAAAGTGAGAAATATTAATAAATACAATGTTTCTCTCTCATCAAATAAAAGCTCACCACAAAGGACTACCTTACAACCTAGAAAGAAAAGATTTAATGTCTTCAAGCAATTCAAGGAAAACATGAAAAGTTATACTATTTTTATACTCACGATAAGGTTTGGGCTGGAAAAACAATATAACTCCCTTATTAGTCTTTAAATAAAATACATGTTTAATACATATCAGTTGCCAACCATTTATCTTATGCTTTAAAAAGATTCTCCATCAGAACATTGTATTTCTTCCTTAAAAGTTTTGTGATGGGGTTCTAGCCATTTCCGTTTATTGCTATGCAGAAGAAAATGTCCAGGCAGGTGATTTACTTAAATAGATGGCTGCTAAATGAGAATGAACTTTGACTCATTTAAATTAACTCTGATATTTATTGTTACAAGCTTGACAATGCTCTTGAAAATGATTAAGCATGACCTCTAAAATAAACAAATTTAATAAAAAGGACTAAAAAGAAACACAACATTCTCTTTAAGAGATACCACCATTATTTTAAAATTGGGAACCCATAAAAGGTTTGACGTGCAGTACAAGAAAATAGAATTTGATTTAAAAAAAAATCTCGGTGACTTTAGATAATTTTACCTAGAGAAATTCAATTGAAGTTACTCTGAAAATTACTAGAATAATTATCTCAAAGAGAACAAAGTAGTTGAGTCTGGTTTGTAAAATTTAGTGAAATAGGAAGTGATTCTGTCTTCATATATGATGGCTTCCATGGACAAGGTTTATCACTGATGGAGAAAAATGTCTACATAGAATCACTGCTTAATTTAGAAATTATTTTAGTCAGCCTATAAGAGCATATGCCTAAGTGTAGCATAGGGAGAGATCTAGAATGCCACCATTGTTAATGTTTAACCTCTGTACACAATATATAAATGTGTTTTCTTAAGCAAGAAGGAAATTCAGTAGGAAAAATAACTTTGATTTTTGTTCCATGGAGGGATATTTCTCTACCAGTGCCTCTAACGACCCTGTGATTCGTACTAGAAAGCGACCTCTCAGATCTATGGTTCAAAAGCATAAGCTTAGAGGGGGTTTCAATATATTTACCAATGACACATACCCACACACATGCACATCCTTTGGCTAGTTTCAAAAACACATTTACTGACATAAATATTAACCTCTATCTTTTTAGCTCAAAATGTCATTATCATAAGAAAAAAAAATTGATGGCTCTGCTGCAGACCCCAGAGGGAGTCACCGTTGTGGAATGATTTCCTGTTGCAGTACCTGCGCACCTCATCTTGTAAGTAGGAATGCACAATCTTCGTAGACCAAGTTTGTCTTCCGTAACAACCTCCATGCTCTAAAGCCCCCATCAGATACTGATTACTCAGAAGATGCCCAAGAAGTGCTCCTGGGACTGAATCCTTGCAAGAGAGCACTGTTAAAACAGGACACTGCCCCTTGCTTGACCTCCAGCTTTCTACACAAATAGATGTGAAAAGATGTAGCTGTGTGTCCAAGTGTATTTTTCACATGGTGACTAATGCTTAATATAATCTATACCCAGCCATTACAGGAAAGTAAAGATGATATCAGCAATCAACCCTTCATGACAGCCTACCTGTCCTTGGTGACTATTTTCAATACTATTTGCCAAAGGAAAACAGGTTTTAAAAAACCATTCCCTTTGTTAAGAATGCAAGAGAATTCCAAGATGCTGTACATTTCAAACGTACAAGTTTGAAACACAGAGTTGATTTGGCAGTGATATCATCAGAGAGGGATTTTATCTGGCCACACTGAACCACGTGGACATCTTCACTGTGCCTCACATATCCCCTCCGGATCTGGGGCTCTTAAACAAGCTCTTCCATCCACCAGGGACCTGGCTCTTCCAGTTCCTACCATCCCGCCCTTCAATTCTGACTGATGCTTCAGGCACCAGCTTGAAGTCTCATTTCCTCCAAGAAGTTTCCCCGGACACCTAATAAGGGAAGCTGGGTCCTATGGCACCTCTTCCTTACACAGTGTAATAATAATTATCGCCTTGTATGTACCTGCCCGTTTGCTTGTGGGTCTCCTCGCCCCAAACAGTTATCTCTGCAGGGCTGGGCTATGACTCGGTCCCCACTGTGCCCCAAGTACCTGGGAAGGTAGGCACCTCCTAGATGGAGGACTACCGAACTGGGATGTAAATCTGAGCCATGAGGCAGGCAGAGTAACTTATGGCAAAGAGACCTTGGGAAAGATAACACTTCTTTCTGGTTCGTTAAAGACATCTAGGAAGTGTATCTGTGCGCAGGTGTGTGTCTGCACATGCTGGGAAGCACGAACCCCGCACGAGGAGAGGGAAGGGAGAGGAGTGTGATGTGGATCTGTCATCTGTCCAGGACTGAGTTCCCTCCCCGGGTGTTTCATCCTGCTGCTAAGCCATCAGCTACCTCCACAGAGTCCTCGTCTCCCTTACTAGCTGTCAAACACCCGGAAGGCAGAAAATAAGCTTTTTTTTTTTATTATTCATTTGACACAGAGAGAGAGATTACAAGTAGGCAGAGAGGCAGGCAGAGAGAAAGAAGAGAGGAGGAAGCAGGCTCCCCGCTGAGCAGAGAGCCCGATGTGGGCCTCGATCCCAGGACCCTGGGATCATGACCCGTGCCGAAGGCAGCGGCTTTAACCCACTGAGCCACCCAGGTGCCCGAAAATAGGCTTTTTGATGATTGTCTATAGAGTTTTAGCAGACCAGGGTGGGGGCAATAGGGAAAAAAAGGGATGGGGGGGAAGCTATCTTTTCACATTCTCAGGGTAGAGGTTTGGAATCCTTGGAGGAAGTCAGGGGGAGAGCTGTCTTTGCAGCAGGCACAACCCGTAGACCACTTGCTCAATATGATTTCCTATCTGTATCAATAGAGTAGCTCCATGAGAAATGCGGGATAAATTAGAGTCACTGAGATGATGGAGATGTTGCAGGTCATGAGCTTCACATAACAGTTAAAACATAGTAGGCGCTCAACCAAGGCACATTCCTCTCCCCTGTGTACTTATTTGTTCTGTAGCCCGGGGCCTGGGCACCGTGTAGAGGCTCCACGCATCTCCTGAATTCAGCGCTAAGTTAGGGCTCCACACCAAGAGTTTTCAAAATGGGGTCCCCCGGAAGCGTTTTAGCAATGTGAATTCTTGGGCCCACCCAGACCTACTGAATCAGAAACTTTTGAGGTGGGGCTCAGCCATCCGTTGTTTAAACAAGTTCTTCCTACCGCAGCTCACATTTGAGAACCACTGCTCTACACTAAGGGGAGAAACACCCATTTAAAATAGAGGCAAATGAACTGGAAGGAAGCCTGAAAGGTATGGAAATAACCACCCTACCTCATTTCTTGCTCCTAAAAGTGTGATCCCCGGACCAATATCATCATATTGCCTGGAAGTTTAGTTGACATGCTGGGTTTCAGGCCCCATCCCAGATCTACCGAACAAGAAACTGCATTTTAACAAGATCCCTAGGAGATCCATACGCATGTTAAAGTGCAAGAAGCACTGGTCTAGTGAATACTTTGAGTAGCAGAAGATGAGCTGTGGGAGAGGAAAAAAACCAAACAAGTAATAATTACACTTAAGAATTTGAAATAAAATTTGAAATAAAGCCTCCCATCTCTCTTATGCAGAGGGTTCCTATAGAAAGGAATAGGTATTTGCTTTCTCCCAGGAAATCTCTCTAATTAAATGTTACATCCTCCAGCGTAAGTCAGATATTTGGGGTGGGTGTGCGGGGAACCCCATAACGTTTGAACTGTGCTTTCCAACAAGAGAGTGAGATGCAAGAGTGAGAACAACTGGGCCACATTTTAAAGCCCAACACACGTGAAATGAATCCACTGTGTATTTGTAGCTGGAACACGTAAGCACCACAAGAGAATTTTTAAATTCTTCATCTTTTGTCCCACACTCCTACATACATGCACATTTTTCACATATTTAACAAGTAATACTTTTATCACCACGATTTTGCTATTGATTGCTTCTTTAACAACAAAATGCATCACAAACAAAAATGAATGAAGCTGTCTGAGGAGAAAATTCCATAGTAGCTTTACTGTCAATGCCCATCATAAATAACCATGACATCATAGGCGCCTTATCTACGGGTTGCCGCGACTGATCGATGGCATCACTCTAGTAGTGTAAATAGCTTCTAATGTCCCATCTTCCACCTTCAAATAGGCTCTGATTATTTATGATAGCTGTTAGGTTACAAGTCTGAGCTGGGGTTTGGATTTATTTTCTACTTATAGCTGCTGTGGATTTCAAGTTAGATAGGATTATTTTTTGGTTAAGATGATGAACTGAGATAGAACTGTCATCGAGCCCGTACACCATCATCTCGTCTGGTTGGTGTCACCATTTGACTAAGAATTCACGGGGCCGGAATGCTTTCAGTATTATCATTGTCGACCAAAAAATATTAAAAGAGAGCAGTTAATCACTGGTTGTTACAACATGAAAAAGAAAAAAAAATGCAGAAAGCCGGATGTGGCTTTTTACACAATTAAAATGTTTTAAAAATACATTTAGCCTTTTGTTACTAACTTGTGAAGAGGCGTATCATCTGCACTGTGTGTGTTTTGTGATAATGAAAGTGTTTCGACTTGAATGTGACAGCTAGAGATGATTTAGGAGGTAAAAGGAAATCCATCACCTCCTGGGCAAGGTATTCTTCATAATCATAAAAGAGACTGACAGGTAACTTTGGCAAGAATACATTTTTGCAGAGAGGAACAGAGATGAGCTATAGCTACATGAAACAGGCAGGTGAAACCAAAAAATCTGCCCATTATCTGGATCTTTTGTCAATATAACAACAAATGCTTGAATCATTCTCAATATTAGATAAACATAGTAAGTTATCAAAAGTGTTAATGAACTAGGTCAGGATGATAGGCTGTATTTTTCACTTTTTCAGATTTTTTTTAGCATTATGTAAATAAAGGGCTTTTCTTCAGCATTTCTGCTTTTATTAGGATTTGGCCAATTCTTTATTCAAATTTCCTCTATCTTAAGTCATTCTTTCTCATTGAGAAAATTGTGCTAAAAATATAAGTTCTCCAAAACAAGGGGAAAAGTTTTCACCATGCAATATAGTACATGGTTAATACCCTACAGCTATAATCTTTATATATTTTTCAAGATAATTTAAAAACAAATTCAGTAGTTATGAGACTATTTAAAAATCTCAGATTTGAATATTTATCCTGTCATATTTGGTTTCATCAGTTAACCAAGCTTCTAATGAAATATGTATAACCTCACGCATAAGATTATATATAAACATATTTAAATTATACATAAATATATATAATCTGTTTTGACAAAATTTTATTTCCTACTAAATTTTGATTATTTTGTATGATTTTTAAAGGACATACAAAATAACTGCTGTATTTGGCATTTTTAGTGGTTCTTAATCTCTATAAAAAATAACTAAAAATCAGTTTGCCCCTTACAACATTTTACAGACACATTAACAGTAAGAGTATATACGAACTGAACACTGCAAAGAAAGCAATCGCCTCTTTGAAAATGCCCTAACTCTACCAAATTGGGAAATTCTTATGCTAGCAATCTGTCTTTTCCATATTACTTATAAAATTTCACCCGATCAATTGCATGTTCCCCTTATAAGGTCATTTTGAGGATTACCCTATATATTTAAACATTTTAAAAATTGGAAAGACATGAATTTTTAATGGTGATAAAGCAATTGCTTAACGATATGTAAAATGAAAACAGAGGGTTCCCTCCAATAACTATCACCCTACGTAGATGTTGTAATAACTACTTAATGCCAGGATATTTCCCTCGCTTTCTAGTGGCAGCAATTCAAATATTTCTTCCCAGTATGCTTTGCACCATTAAAAGTCTTAAGTCGACTGAAAATCTTAGTAGAGAGAAAGTGGGAATGTGGCCGCTAGGAGCTGACAATAGCTGTTTTGTCACATCCAGACCCTGGTACTTACTCAGGAAGTGGGGATTCGTCCAGCCAGCTGATGCCAGGGGAGGATGATTTATTGCCTGGTGTCCTCAGTGGCAATTGGACCCTTTCCCACTGTCACTCACAACTTGCAAAGACTGTGTCCTAAAGAAGAGGTTCCCCTCCGTTCTAAAGAGATTACAATGCTTGTCATAAAGTGTCTTTTAGCAGAGGGAAACGGGTATGAAAATGGGCAAAGAAAGGAAACAGTCAGAAGAGGAGAGAAGATGGATGTTCTGTAACCTTTTCTCAGAGACCCATTTCTTCTACTTTTTCTCCTGTCTTTAGCAGGTTTTTGTTTGGGCTGATGACAATACGTAATAGCCTGATAAATTGATTTTGTGAGTCCTTTTTCTCATCTCTTGAGAAGACACTAACTCGTTGGGACTTCAGAGGGCTCACAGAGGCAGGAGACAACAATTAGTTTGTTGAAGATGTCAGAAAGTAGCTTCAGAGTTTTGCCAGGAGAAATCCTTACTGACAGATCAGTGCTGACAATGTTGGCAGCTGCCTGAAAAGTGCAGCAAGCAGCCGGCATCTTAGGGTGCGGGCGGAAGGCCGCTGTACATGAACTCCGTGCTCTGGCTCGGTCCTCAGAGCTGCCTGAGTTCCTTCTGACTCACCAGAATTAAAAGGGCATGTTGTATTTAAAAACAAAAACAAACAAACAAAAAAAAGTTCGAGAGCTGGATCCTGCAAAACACACTGTTAATTATCTTCTTTAATAGCTAAACAAATCGAAAATTAAACCTTAATATTCCTGTTAATTTGAACTTAAATCAGTGCCTAAATAAATCTCCATAACCATTTTCAAAACCTCTTCTGTACTGCACAATTTCAAATTTACTTTTCTATGTGTAAAAATATATGCTGCTTGGCATTCAACTCTACTGAACATATTCATTTCAATAAACCGTTTTGAGGGACCAACTCGACATATGTTGAAGAGATAAAATATTCCTAGTCTAAGCATAGTTCAATTAGTCAAGCATTTTGCAGCACCATCCTGGAAATTATTAAACATTATTAACATTCACATTTATTGCCTAAAATCTTTATCTTAAAATCATCAAACGAGGTTCAAAGTGTTGCTTTTCTAATGTAAAATAATCTAACTTTTCTAACTTGAAGACATAAAATTGGCAACTTCTTGAAAATATTGAAACTAATATAAAATCTCATTACACTTGGGAGATGTTGTAAATATTAGTATTTTCCCCCTGGCACAAAAAAAGAAAAAAAAAAGGATAGATCTTTGCATAACACAAAAGCATGATATTATGTTTTGATAGCCTTGTCACTATTCACTTTTAAAGGTCCATAATTTAGAATACTATACTCTCTGGGTGTGTATGTCTATAGCATGTTAATTGTATATATGTGTGTTCTTGTGTAAAGTTATCACTTTAGACTTGGTGTTAAAATGTAGCAAGGAGTATTTCCAGGCATTTCATCTTTCAGAATGTTTCTCCCAGATAGAGCTAAAAGTAAACCTTCCCTACATGTGGAAAAAAGCCACATCAACCACTGACTGTTCCTCGTATTTCTGACAAAAAGTGTGAAGTGCTCAAGTTAGACAGATAATGGGAAGTGAAAATGGGGCAACCTTAAATATTCTGATTGTGAAGAGTTCCTGGGAAAGCGCTGAGAGCAAAGAAGCCTGAATTCTAGATTCTGTTTTGCCATCAACCAGCAAACGACCTTGAGCCTCTCTGGGCATCAATTTCCTCATCAGTAAAACAAAGGGTTAATCAGAATGATCTCTCAAAGGACCATTTCAAAAGACCTAAAATTATTTTCCTTTGAAACTACTGACTCGGCCTGGCCTACTCAGCATAATCAGGGAGTTTAGCCAGAATGAGGTCTCTAAAACAAAAACCATCGCATACATGAATGGCCAATGCCACTGCCTGAAATTTGAGAAGCCATTATGCAGACATGGGGACACCTGGTTCTGTGATTTCTGGTCGACATTCTTTCCATGGACTTCAGGTCCTTTTACCTGTACCAAGGAAGGATGGAAGAAGAGCAGAAGTAAAACCCACAACAGACCTTGCTACTGATCTGCTACATGATAAAACCTGGTGGGAATGAAGTGAGAATTTGGAACCCAAATAGGATTGAGAGGTTCTTCTAGAGTTTACCCCTGCTGCTACTGCTGCATGCCCCTGCAGTATTAATATGGCTGTTAGGGAATAAACGCATTTAACAGTTAATGTTAACTCCACAGAAATAAATTACGTGGTCAAATTGTTCATTAAATGCATTAATCCAGTTGTAAGGGACCTGCATCATAGCAATAATTGCACTGTCATTTCAAAGCTTTTAAAAGCAAATCAATCCAAATTATATCAACTTGACTTATACCTTCCCAGCAGCAGCACTTTAGCACCAAATAACAAATATACGATAACAGCTTCTGATGTATTTGTAAAGCACTTGGAAAGCTTTTTGTATTTTTGGCTAAACTAAGAGTTGAAGGGACAGGAAGGGAAGAAAGCATCATGGCTCAAGGGATCTGACCCAAGATTTTCCCCTTTTACTTTCTGAACCAAGCCATGCAATTAACTCACGTCACACATCTACATAACACTCGCCACAAATATCACTGCAACAGATAAAGCCAGCACGGCCATCACAATGGTGGACAGAGTTCTACTGGGTAACAAAAACTTCTTGGCACAACAGGAGACTTTTAAAATTCAAGCACTCTAAACTTAGCAGCACCCCTGAGAGCCACAAATTGAGAGAGATTAATTCTGTGCCCCTGCACCCTTCATTACCAGGAGAGCTGAATTAGGTCAAATGCAAGTTAATCTCCTGAATTCCACTTCTGCACATGGATGTTAGGACAGCCATTACTGTGTACTGGCTAACGTCTTTAAGCCACATGCATGCAAAATTAATAAGCAGTATGCTCGGACCACAGGAAAAACAAATAAAACTAAAGCCCTCCAAGTGATTTTACACAACAACATTGCGCGATCCAGTAACTAAGGAAACATATGCGCACATGTATAACTCCTACGCTATCTAGAGCTAACGTGAGTGAAAACAATGAAACCCAATTACCAAAAGCTTGGAGTTTCCCCTAATAAACAAGAACACACAGATGAAGAGATGTCGGTCAACCTAAATATCTAGGAAACTTCAAATGGGATCTGCCTTCATCTCCCATTTAAAAGCGCAAGGCAAATTGCTCGTGTGGAGGGTGATGAAGTTTTAAGCGAAGCAAGACTGCCATCACTCTGCGAAGGTACAATGTTTTCCATTCTTTAGGGGAGGAAAAAAAAAAACCAGGCGTACATGTCAGCACGAAGCTAGTAAAATCAGGACTCCGCTTGTCCAGAAGGCCTCGTAACAACCTAATTGCCTTACCTCTCCTAGACTTCAGCCGGGTCAAACCACTCCTACTCTATTTTCATTATGTACTGCATATTTTCAGGAGTGATAGATGTTGTGATTTCTTTGTAAAATTAAATGAACCATTATCTTGCATTGTGGAGAGCTTTTTTTTTTTTCCATTTTGAAAACGCTTTCACGTTCTAACTTATTCCATATGATCCTCACAATAACCCAAGTTTGGTAGGATTCAAATGATAGGAAATATTATCCTGTGTACTATAGCAGGAAATATATTAAATTAATTCAATTATTAAATTAACAACCAGAGGATCTGAATCCTAGTCCTACCTCTGTCATTAACTAGATATGTGACCCTTACAGCATTTCATCTCAGCAAGCACAGGGGGAAAAAAAATGTTCACTTCAATGACAGCTTAAGAAACAAAAAAAAATCCAGATGGGTCTTAAGTATGTGAAAATGAAATGGTTAACCTCGCTTTCAGAATAGGAGAAGCTTAAATCACAAATACTCTGAAATGTCACTTATTATCTGTGATTGGCAAAAGTCAAATAATTTAGTTCTACACCACAGTGATGTGCAAATGTGGGCAAAAAGGCACTTCCATCTATTGCTGTTGGCAAGGTTGCTTAGTACAGCTATGGAAAATTGACAAAACCTGAAATAATTCTAAACGCACATACTGTTTGACCCATCCGTTCAGTTCTAGGAATTTATCCCCTGGATATTCTCACACACCTCCATTTAGCATTGTTTGAAGTAATAACTGATAATAATAATAATAAGTTATGGTACATACATTCAGTGGAATACTACACAACATATAAAAAAGAATCAGGAGGCTCCTTACATACTGATATGGAATAATCTGCAAGATCAGTAGTTGAGTGAGAAAAAAGCAAACTGCAGAGTGGTGTGTTTAGAGTATAATACATGAAAGAGAAAAATATACGCATTTGCTTTTATATACATGTCACACATAGAAAGATACATGAGAAATACTGGTTGTGTCTCTGGGAGGGAAGCTAGGTGATAGAAGACAGGTGTGTTTGGTTAATTAAATACATATTTTAAAGAATTAAGTAGCTATATAGAGATACATAAACAGAGATATAGAGAACAATTTTCAAATATTACTTAAAAATAAAGCAAAAAAGGAATATGGAGGTATACTTTGAACAAAAAAGATTTCTGTCCACATACACACAACACATATGCGTGTGTGTGTGTGTGTGTGCACGTGCGTGTGTATGTGTCTGTGTGTAAACTTCTTGGAGTGATACACAAGAAATTGTTGAAACTAAAGACATGGAGTGTCTATCAGGAGAAAGACATGCCTAACGCACCACTTGAACTGTACTAAGTTTGTGTGTTTCTTTCATAGTCGTATGAACCACAAATAAAAGACAAAAACAGGGAAGGGACAAAATTAACTGAAGAGTGTCCATAAGGTAAGTTCTACCCTTAAATGAGTCAAAGTGGTCCAGAATAAAAGGATTCTGTTACTTCTACAGTCCCACCTTCCTTCTCAAAATTCAGATGCAAATGAGGCCACTTGGAAAAAAGAAAATTTCAATTAGAAACCCTGTGTGGATGACAGGGCCCTGAAAACATAAGAGCAAGAGCTCAGGGAATGGATTTGTCTGGTTCGCCACATAAACGCCCAATAAATATGTGTTGACTGACTGACAGGCCCAATTGCTAAGCATGCTACAGAATATGTGCAAACTAGCCTACTTGAGCAGTCTGCCATCCCATGAAGACATTTGATTCCAACAGGCTAGGACTTAATTGGAAAAATATGGGGAGGACAGGATGGCAAGACCATTCTAACAAAGTCCTCTAAAAATGGATGATTCTTTCTCTCTGCTTATCTACAGGGCATCTTCCCCCAAAGGAAACTGGGCTTTAAAAAATCATTTCTACCAAAAGAAATAATCTGAGTCCATCTGCTGACCAAGGTTCCCTGAGAAAGCAGCGACAGTTTATGTTAAGAGTGGAGAAAGACAGGAATATTGCGGGTCCTGTCTGTGTGCACACACATGGGCGGAAGGACCAGATGAGGTGAACGCTCTCAGAAAAAATTATTATGTTTTATCCACTGAAGTAAAAAGAGGCTGTTTCTGGGTGTGGAGTGTGAAAAACAGTCTCACTACTTTATAGTCACACCTCATAACATAATCCTGTAACACCTACTGACCCAGGATCTCCAAGAAAGGAATAGTGTTAATTCTATTGCACTTATGGGAAATTTGGGGAATGCGTAGCCAAGATCCGCCAGCCCTGAGGTTCTTACTCATGGCCTTAACCATGATATTTCCTTCCTTATTTGAGGATGAGTAGAGTATACTAGCACCTTTTCATTAGATTCTGCTTATTCTTTGGGGACTCGGTCCTTTTAAAATGAGTGTTACGAACACTGTAATTACTTTCATTATTCACTTCACAGAATAAGTAAACATCTTCTATGTAGACTCCCTTGTAGACATTCAAAAGTAAAAATGACTATTTCAATTCGGAGTCAAAAATTAATGCTATACCTGTGTGTGTGTGTGTGTGTGTGTGTGTGTGTGTGTGTGTGTGATGTATATACATATATTACAGCTAATATACATATTACAGCTAAGAACTTTTCTTTGCAATCATTTCAAAAATAACATTTCTTCTTTAAACTATTTTTGACAAATAATTATGTAGAACTGAAGAAATGTTCCAAACTGAGCCATTAGCAGCACTATATACTACTATTAAGGTCTATGCCCCCGCCCCACGTCATAGTTAGAGTATCTTTATTTTTCAAACATTGAACCGTTTTACTGCCTGCTCAGTTAAGGCTATGTATGACTGGTTGTTAACCACTTCTCTAAATACTTCAGGAGACCGAGAAACAGTAGAATTGCATTTTTTTTTACATCAATATAAAGTCATGTTCACCCCCACTCCCCCTCCTTCCCCGCCCCCACCTCACTCTCCCCATGAATGTGTTTTCTCCCCCACTTCTGAGACGCATTTGGTAACAATCAGGCTTTTATTTTAAGGAGCCCTAAGATAAGGTATCTGTGAGCTCCACACTTGGAGTAATTGATCACATTTGTTTCCTGTTCCTAGGTTAGACTCCTCACTCTTGCTCTTTTTAAAAAAAAAAAAAAAAAAACTTGGCATGTTTCTCATTACCCTCTGCCTTGTTAGCCTAGTAGAAATTTTCTACTGTGGAGAGTGAAAACAGGACGATACTATTACAAACCCCATCTAGTCGGTGACAGCAGCCCTTCTCTTTCTTTGGGAACCTCTGCTCTGGCCACTTCACCGTTTAGTGGGGAGCCCTCCTAAGGATACAGGTATGCGCGCCTGTAACTGAGGGAGGTTCCGTGACATCCGCTTGGTGTTCGCATGTTTGATTTTCACACTGTGCTGATTCATACCGAGACTGTCCTCCAGGATGACAACATTGTTATCATATGACTCACACTGCCCCACTTCATTTCATTTGGGAATGTTAGCTCAGGTTCAATAAGCATCAGCTGCCAATTCTATAAAAGAAGACCCGTATCTTTCCCGTTTATGCTTTCCAGATAAATTGTAATCAGTAGCGTTTTATTGACCCTGTCAGGTGGGGCTTAATTTCAGATATTGACTAAGGAAAGAAAAATGCAGAAATCTGAACAATCAAGTTTCCTTCTTTGTGTCTGCGGGCCAACAAATATGGGGCCAGACTCAGTCATTTTCCCATCATTGCTTCAATCACAATAAAGCGAAAAGGGGAGTAACTTAGTGTGGGATGAAATGAAAGGCCTGCCTTTATTTTCCTTTTTAGGACAGAGAGAAATATCAATATAAATGGCCTATTGTGGCTAAAATGATATAAATATACCCACTTTCAATGTAAATGTTTCTTTTGGTAAAAACATGACAAGTTCCCATAAAACGATGTGCTGTTCATGCAAGAAATCTTAACAAATAATCCTTTACCTAAGTGGTATGCCCAGAACATGCAAAGTTTTAAGGCTATCTTCTTAACAATGGCCAGATTTGTTTGTTTGGTTGGTTGGCTGGTTGTTGGTTTTACTCAGTTGTTCTCTTACACGTCACCGTATTTTGGCACCTTTGCGCCAACGGCCCGCAAAAGCAGCATATTCTAATAGAATTCAAAATAAAGAAGGTTCAGGAGAAGACTTGGAATCAGGTCTAAGATCGACTCCCCAGAGTAGTTCGGTGACCTTGGGCAAAAGCTGACCCTCCCTGACCCTTAGTGTCCTCATTTATAAGATAAGTGGTCTGGGCCAGATGGCCTTCATGGTGGCTCTCCGTGCTCACACTCTGTGATAACGAACATTGACCTGAATCACACTGTGAAAGATAGAGTCCTCAAGATTTTGGAAGATTGTGTTGAAAACAGTAGCTGCTAGCCACATGTGACTGCTCTGCACTTGAAGTGGGGCTAGTCCAGATAAAGGTGTGTTTTAAGTACACACACCAGATTTCTCGAAAACTTCAGGGCCAAAAAGGCAAAATATTTCAGTAATTATTTTTACATTTTTAAATGTAAAAAATTTTACATTTTAAAATGATAATACTCTGGATGTATTGACTAAATAAACTATTAAGATTAATTACACCTGTTTCCTTTTCCTTTTTATAAATGCTACTAGAAAATTTTAAATTATACATGAGGCTCATGTTATAATTCCACTAGACAGTCATGTAATTAGAAGACTATGACTGCGTTTTTACCCTAGAGATAGGATTACAATGGAAAGAATTTAAAATATTTAATTTATTGGGTCACTGTAATAATAAAAGAATAATCATTTGTTCTCTAGATAAAAATATACAGGTCAGTGCTATTTAATAGAGGGCAATAAATGTTGAAAAGTATGTTGCATAAAATTACTAATAATCAACATCTAACCTAAATAGCCAAAACTGCCCAACTCATAACTTAATTTTCTCATCTTATTAACCTGACTTACATTCCTGAACACCTGAATGGTTTGCTCATTATTTTCTTTACAACACTAGTAAAAAAATCAGAAAAACACTGGTAAAAAGATTATAACTAAAAGACTGTAAATCATCTTTTGTTTCTTTAGATAGATGTATCACTTCATCCTGAGAATCCCCTTATACTTGAGAACCTCCAAAGCCCTGCGGCTCAAAACCAAAGTTTTGTACATTTTGGCAACAGTAATAGCTAGATAATTTAGGTTATTAAGGAAAAACTAAATTTCACCTACATAAAAATGTATGTACATCTGTATGATAGATATTTCAATAAATAGCTATCATTCTGTATTTAAAATGGTAAATCTAGGCCACACTAATAAAATTATGTGTCTTTCTATAGTAGGTACAAATAAAGGATAAATGCTCATTAAAATTAACAGTGTAACCTAATCCCTAAAAGAAGCATTATCTATCCTACATAAAAGTAAATCCAGTCATCATTTAAGAGGAATAATCTATGTGTTTTACAGCACATAGAAAATAATAGCTACAAAGGGGATGAATGTCATTTTCCTTCTCCAAGATTCAAAGGTTTTTCTTATAAAAGTATGCAATCTTATTTTTACCATCCTCTTTCTCAAGTATTTACATCTTTGTCCATCCCCAGAACCTGACACCTTGTCAAGGTAAAAGGTAAAAGCTTTTGAAGATCTACCACTACTCTTGTCCTAATAAGGTCACTGACCTTTCAGGCTCAACTCCAGCCCACCTCCTTCTTCATTTCCTCTCCTATCATTAGTCTGAAATGCCATCAACTACCTCTCAATTTTCCTCATCCCTTCAGTGCCCCACCTCTTTAGTCCAAATTCACCTAATTAGGAACTTAATTTCCTTTTTTCCCTGATTGAGGAATTGATAATAGGCGGATCCCATTCATCTCTGAATCACAGAAAATTGCAATGATGACCTCTTATTTAGGAATGCTAAGCATTTATTGTAGAAACTGTTTTGTGGAGGCCAAGTTTTCCAAAAAAGTGTATTTTTCCAACCACAGAACCAAGCAAAAGTAAGTGCGGTTTTTATCTTTTTTAATGAAAAGGGGAAGAGGAGCAATCATTCAAACCTGCTAAATTTTACATTTATTTTCTATTTTATTCTACATAGTCATAGTTACCGATGTTGAAAAGAAGTAGCTCTTCCCATAAAGGAGGAAATAATTGAGTTCTACAAGAAGTTTATCAGACTAGGTTTAAAGAGATACATCTCAGGAAGTTAAGGTAATAATTCTTTGAAGCTGATCGTTTTTGGCAAAATTACACAAAGAATTTGTTAAGCCAGAAATGACACATAATCTAGGTATCTACAATCAAGTAGGAGTCATATATTAAAGTGACTATCTGGAAAAAAAAGAAAAAGTAAGGTGACTATCTGGGTAATTTGCTAACTTTACTATAAAATTATCTCCTTGACTCTAACAGTAATAGTCTAAGTGCAGAGTTTTCTACTTCATAACTCAAAGCACACACATGAAAATATTTCTTGTATTTCCCCCAAAGAATTCTATGACTTTAAGAATCAGTGGCAGAAGAAAAACCAATCCAACAATTTTATTCTGCCATTCAACTCAAAATTTTAATGTCTAATTTCAAGTCCTATTCATTCAAGAAATGAAAAGATCGTCAACATCATTAGAAACCTTGGAATTAGCAATTATAATAAATAGCAAAGACAAGCCAAGTTTATTTTATCCAATAGGCACTGGAGTCCATGCCCAGTGCATTCTGCCATAGGGCATCATGACAAATCATTTCAACATGTATCTTCTAACAAATCTACTCAATGCAGAAGAGAACTAGTATAATAGATGACCTGAGGAGAGAATGCAACTTTAAAAAAAAAAAAAAAAGTCCCTTTCAAGCAGATAGTCTTCACTGCGCTCTGTTTCCTTGTTGGGCCATTTGAACGGAATCAGGGTTGGAACTCTTGCTATCTGGACCAAAACTGTACTAACACAATTAGACCTCAAAAATGAAGTCATACTGTTGATTTTAATTTATTCCAGTAAGTCAGAATTTATTCTTATAAAGATCAAAACTACCAAAGCAAGTCATTAAAACATTGCTTTTTTTCCTACTCACGCCATGATTCATACTACAGAAGTCTAACTACATCAGGGTTAGCCATTTATAAGAGATAGCTAATGCTAAAATGACCTCAAATTCAATTACCTGAAGAGAAAGAAAAGCTAGGTAAATGAAATAGTAAGAATAAAAGCCCTTTTAAAACACAAAGTAAATAAACCACCTCATCAGGTTCAGAAAACAACAATACAATTATTTTTGTCTGAAAATATAATCTTCATATCAGAGAAATCATCAGTAGTCAGCAATCATTAAAATGGGAGAATTCACGCCAGGGAAGAGTATGGAATTTGAATTCTGACTACCTTGCAGCCCTACATAGAACATGTCCAAATGGAAAAGAAAAATGAAAGAGATCAGTTTTACGAGTTGCCATATTTTCTCCTTCATCTCTTGATGCCACCCCAAACTAATCCTCATGCCATAAATATAAATAGCTAAGTGACATCTAGAACCTTTTCGAGGAAGCAGGAGTGTTACAAGATCAACCCAACCAGCTATGTTATGTAGCTGAACTGTTAGCTGAAGAAGGAAAGAATTACAGAATTAAAGCCAAACAATGTCTTCCAAAAACGTGTTGGAAGATAAACTTATTTCCTTTTTATGTCTATTTTAACAACTGATATTTCTACAAACCAGTTATTGTCCTCACACCAAACCTCATAGATAGCAATATAAACTCTATAAATTGTCTGGTTAAAACCAATTAAAGCTGGTTTGAATTTATTACAATAAGACTAAACAGTTTCTTCTCAAATTATTCAAGTGATAAAGCACTTCACCCCCATTCTTCAGTTAATAAGGATACATTTTTCTCTAATATATTGGACAAGTATTAAGTTTCTTAAGCAAATAAAAGAATATTTGCTCAGTCCTTCTATAGTTAACCGGTAGATCCACAAGGCTGAAATCTTTTATCGCTCCTTTCCTTTCTACTTTGTAAACCTACTTAAGGTTATTATATAATGACCTGAGTAATGAAGTTCTGAAGGTTTTCCATTGAGACTGGAATTAATCCCAATGTACTGAGAGAAAAAAAAAAACAATCAAAATATCTTAGGGGAAAGAAAAGAAGAAGATGTTGTGGCACTTTTTAATCCTAATACCCAAAACGTCAAACCCAGCAAATAAGACCATATTCACAACGTGTTTTTGACACTCACACTGACAATACTCCCAGAAAGATCTGCCGTCCCCCCAGAGAGCCCAAAGACATGTTAATTCTCAAAAACCTCATGCCTACCAATTTTTCCCCTTATTCCAAACAACTGATCATTATTTCTCCTCCAAAGTTGTGAGAAATTCCTCACTACCCATAAAGGTTAATTTACTAGTTCATAATATTCCCATATTTATGTATTAAGCTACTTTCACAGGACACAAAAGAATATATTTTTCAAACTTGGCAGTTTCTGTTTTTCTTTTTTAGTTTAGTTAGTCATATTATCCCTTGTGTTAAATCCTAGCCTGGACTTTCCTTTGCATCTTGGAATACCGCATAGCTTGTACCCTTAGGACATGTGCAAAATTTAAAACAATTCACGTTTTATGACTAAATCATAGAAGACCCAGAAGAGGTAGAATGCAAGGAATGTTGCTAGAATCTCAGAATGTCAGACCACGCAAATGGTCGCCGTGAAAATGCAGCTGTATACGTTTGCATGGGCATGTGTTTGTTCAGTTTCTCCCCCCTTCCCGAGCTGGGGCTTCAGCTTTAGGTCATTCTGCAAACAAGCCCCAGGAGACACACAATTACACTCCCCTGGAGACTGACCCCTTAGAGTGCCCACCTGTAGCCAAACACAGATAGCATCCCGGAGCACTGAATTAGCACTCTAAGCTGATTAGAGCAGCTCTGCACAACTCTATTTTATTGACACAATGAAGAGAGGACAGAAAAGGGCCTGAAATGAGAAAATCATTTCCATGCTGACTGAATTAAAAGAACAAAAGAGCTCCTTGGAGTTGCAGCATTCAATTTGTCGGGGAAAAAGGAAGCCACTTAATGGCTCACAATAGATCTGAGCAGACAGATGAAATTTAAAACTTCAGCATGAGTGCGATTAGCAGCGAAACATATTCTAAATCATTTCCTCCATATGCATAATTTCGTTTGATTATTTAGTTCTGTGTTTTATAAAAACACTGGGCTAGATGCTATCTTCAAAATGTCTTGACTTTTCATTTTTCAAAATCACAGAACAGTTTCTCATTGTATGTTAATGTCCTCTGTGACAATATAAATTGAACAAAACAAGTATGGCTCATGTTTTCCTTTCACCTTTAGTTTCCAAAAGCGAATATATAAATAGAGGTTAATCTGTGGAAACGAGGACTGTAAAGGAATCTGTTACTAAACAGTTCGCAATTCAAAGTTAAATAAATTATATGCAACAGGAGCCCTTCAACATGGGGGTAAAAGGCAACCAATTATTGCACCCAGAGGCTACAAATAAACTCTGCCGATGGTAAATTAAAACGTCAAAACTGATGTCTTCCTCAGCTTAAAAGATAGCATCAATATCACTAAAAGCAACACAGTGAAGGCTGCAATTTACAAATGTATGGTCTTCATTTTATTTTGCTCAATTAATTGTTGTTGTGTTTGTTTTGACTTCTCCATGCCTGAGTTCAACCGCATCCGAAACTGATGTCAAAAAATGACCACTTAATAAGCAAGGCTTGTCTTGAGATACAAAGATGTTACGGCACTGAAGATTCTCTAGAATCCCTCTTTGTTATTTTTTCCCCCCAGTTTATACGAAAAATCTCAATGTCCGAACCAGAGATGGACAACAGAATTGGTTTTCACGAGCTGCTAGAATGTTTTTCACCGGAGACTTTTCTCTTGCCAGCGCTAATTTTCAGTGTTTAAAAATAAAAAGAGTGGAAGCAAAGATCTCAGTTTTTGATGAAGCTCACATTTTCATTTTCCACGCCTGAACTTCTTTTAAGAAAGGCTTTTTTGTTTAAAGTGGCCTTTCAGACTTTTAACCTCTCATCTTGGCTCCTAATTTAAATAAAGAAAATTTGCTCTTTCTGATCTTGAAACATCCTTCACCAAAGTGTTGAGGTACAATGTAAATTGAGCAAAAAATTACAGAACAAGTCAAAAGAGGGAAAAAAATGACTCTGAGATATTTTGAGATTTGATATTTGGGGTGTATTACTACTTAATTTGTTGAGTAAAATTTCCCCGGAGGGGGGAAAAAAAAAGACCCAAGGTATTCTGAGGATGAAAGCCCAAACCATCTCTCCAGCAGCTTCCATTCTCCTGACTAAATGAGGTAAGAGTTTTTTATATAAAGAGAAACTATAAAGCTTGTGGATATTTTAACAAAATCAACGTAGTGTAACTTTGCTGACAGCTTGTCACATTTCACTGACTGTCTGTCTGGGGTACCATGATAACATCTGCATTCACTCAGTATGAGAGCTTAACATAAGACAAAAAAGTGGGCCCTGCCACAGACGGTTCCATCAGTCTGTCAGTTCTGACATGTCATCTGAATTTTTTGAATCACTAAACACTTTTGAGACTCTGGTACTTATTATCTTTTCTTAGTTTCTATACTCTCTCAGCAATGCTGGAAAATGTAAAATTTGCAAGTAAGGTAGTGGACGTCCCAGGCTTTTTGTTGTCTAATCCGTAGGCCCTCATTCATGCTCACTGTTAATCTCTTAAGACATTATAAAACTGTTAGACAAAGAAATGTGAATACCTCTGCTTCTTTTGAGAATGGGAGGAAACCAAGGAAAATCGGGATCATGCTAAGCTATTCTTTTCACTATGAAAATGGTAACTTAAACCTGTTGCATCAAATTATCTAGAATTCCCCACGCTAGGGCCCATGTTTTTGAAGAATGAACAAGCGTAGTGTCACATAAGGAGAAAAGTGATCACAGAATTTTCAAAATCTGCCAAAGTTGATGTCGACAGAGTCTTTGGGATCCTGCTTGCTGAATTTCTCAGTGTTTCTATTTTTTATGCCATGGTACATAACATATGGTTAATACGCTTTCATGAAAGCTCATAAAAGAGTTTACTAATACTCACTGGTAATCATCAAATAGTTTAGATAATTGTGTTCTTTATTAGGAACACTAGGAAAGCTAACAGCTACATAACAGCCTTAAAAAATGTGGCTGAAATATATTAAAATACTACATATCACAGATTTTAATAAGCAATTTTGTCCTCAAAACCAAAAAAAAAAAACTTTACAGCATTGTTTCTATAAAGCCTAAATATAAATGGATCCTCGGAGCCAGGGAGAATGCTTTTATGAACCACATAAAACAGTCAAAGCTGCATTTCTATCTCCTTTTTGCAGCCATTCAGGACATTAAGTTAAACATGTATGCATTTGTTTTCTGAGTGACCAAGAGATAGAGGAAGAGGATAAATAGTATTAAATTAAGAGGCAAATTTTCTTCTGGACTCCAAATACCTATTTCCCTTTTTCATAAGCACATGCTTAACACCTGCAAATCATTTCGGTATAGACACACGCCCCTGTAAGAGACTAACTACAGGTGTGTCTCCCACCTGCACCCTCAAAATGACTAACTGTCCCCCAGATGGTCAGATCCAGGGCATATTTGCTCTGAAGGAAAGTGACACATATTGGATGGATACCAAATAAATTTAACTGAAACTATTAGGTAAAGAGAGTAGTATTAATATTTGGCTAAGGACAAGAAAATATACAAAAAAACAAAAGAAAATGAGAAAATAGAGAAAGAAAGAGGAAGAAAGGAAAAGGAAGGGAAGAGGGGAGGGAAAGCAAGCCGGCATCAGTCACTGGGCACAGGGCAGGATACAGGACAAGACACATGGCAGACACGCAGTACACACTTGTGGAGTTCATTATTAATCAATGAGTCATAAGCAAAAGTAAGAATGAATTTCGGAACTCTATGCCATCTTCTGCCATTTGTAGTGCTTCATATAAATTCAAAGTGAAAAACAATTTTCCATGCAAACAAAACCCCCTAATGGAAGAATTGGGGATGCGGCGTTAACACCGTCAGTTCCTCTACTGCAAAGAAAGATGTTGTGACCCTTCCTCCCTTCTCTTCCGTTGGTATCTCACCATCTTGTGACTCTCTCAAGAGCTTCGATGTAATGTCATTTGCTTGATGTTTAGTCTGTGCCTAAAATGTCAGCTGTTTATTATGTTTACATTTCAAGGCCAACACCACGGCGCTCCAGAATAAAGGGCAGGCTTTCTGACACATCTCAGTGACCAAAGAACTTATATTAAATCGAGGTTTTTATGCCTCCTGAAAATAAAGGACCACTCATTTTTTAAAAACTGAGGCCAGTTTTCCTTACTGCGTAATTTTCTTCTGACATCTCTGTAATCTGCCTGTGAGTGCTCTGGCTTAGACACTGTGTTGAGATCCAGCTTTGACTTCAAGTAGCTCGTGGTTTGTGCAGAGCCACAGAAAATTATGTTTTCTTTTACAGAATGGAAGACCAAGATGGTGGAAGGGATTAGAGCCCTACGACAAGCAGACAAAAAGATAACTGTCCTTCTTAAACTCCTAAGCTCACAGGTTCCATAGGGAGGAAGGATTTGGGGTCTGGACTAAAATGAATAGGTGTTACTTAATGAACGAGTAAATACGGATAAGGTTTCCCATGAGACTAGAACAAACTTATAAAAGTTATAACAAGCCTGAAAACAGAAGTGGTCTTCAAATGATGACAGATAAATTCACAGCCAACAGAGTCTTTGTGAGGGGCAGTTGGTGGTGGAAATACCACCTGACTTATGGTGTATTTCAACCTCTTGCGTCTTAGGTAATGAATTCTAACATTCTATCATGGTGATTAGTGCTCCTCTTTAATCTTTTTTGCTCCAGTAGAATTAACTAACTCTCTAGCCCCATCACACCTACTCTAAATCTCATCCACCAGAATTTAGTTTAAGGAGGCCATGTTTATCTATGTTCATATCACATGTCATGTGACAATTCTGACTTTTGTGACTTAAAATATTAATATTTTAATTGTTGCCTCACCTGGTTACAGGACTTTTCACCCTATCCCATAGAAACTGAAGGCAAAATGACTTTTTTATTTTTTTCCTTCTAGACACTACTTGCATGGTTGCAATTGGGGCTTGGTCCTTGGAGGTTCGCTGGACTATACATAGAAACCCAAGCTCTCCAAGCTTTACAACCACATCTTAGACTCTCAGTGAGGTTCACGGAAGATTTGTCGAGCAGAAATTAAACTCAACTGGAGATACACGTCCCTATCAATCAGTTATGGTGGCTGAGTAAGGAATCAAACTTCAAATGAACACTTTTTGAGTCAAGCCCACTGAGTGACATTATATACCTCCTTACCATAATACCCTTCATAATGTTCCTGACAAATCAATGTTCAGGGGTCCATATGAAGCTCTGTAACTTAAATCATAGTAATTCACGATTTCAGCAGGTACTTTCCATATTTTTTAGACTGGCTCATCTATAGGCAAACTAAACTGTTCTTTAGACTTTATATTATACTGACAATATTCTTATAAAATTAACATCTTCAAAGGACAATTTTCATGCTTCAGAAGGTATAAGGAAAGTGAAAATTCTCTCGTTAAAAACATATCCACATCTGGCTTTCTTAAGAATACTGTCTTTTCCAAGTTACAAAAGAAAACAAAGTCCTAAATTCTTATTAAACCTTCCAATTGGGGCGCCTGAGTGGCTCAGTGGGTTAAGCCTCTGTCTTCAGCTTGGGTCATGATCCCAGAGCAGGGTCCTGGGATCGAGCCCCGCATCGGGATATCTGCTCAGCAGAAAGCCTGCTTCCCCCCCCCCCGCCGCCTCTGCCTGCCTCTCTGCCTCCTTGTGATCTCTTTCTCTGTCAAATAAATAAATAAATAATCTTTAAACCTTCCAATTAAGAGTATTACTAAATCCAGATTGTTCTTAATGGAAGCCCCCACACAAAGAGAGACCTTAGGATATAGCAGAGTCTGTGTAAGGGAAGAATCATTAGCATGTGGCAGTTTGGTGACAATCCAGTCCACGCCACAGAAGTTAGAAGACATGGACATTACGTTGTAATGGTCAAAAGAACTGACGGGAGAAGGTAACTGTGCCACAGGAAAGCAGAGGCCCCCTGCCACTCTCACAACCCTTCAAGCCTTCCTTCAGGAAGCTTCTACCTACATGCAGGTACATCTGACTTCAGGCTACTGTCACTTTTAGCCGTAAATCCTCAACCAAATAATCTAAGTACTTGCTCCCCTTCAAATAGCCCGTGAGTCAGAGAGCTTACCCACAGTTTTCAATAGCATGTATTTTGGTATTTCTTTGTTAGGAAAATTAAAAACCCACAACTTTTGATACTTCTCTTGTCCAAAATGCTCAAAAGCAACAGTGAACAGTGAGATTTTACAAAATGAGAGTTCATACGGGGTCTTCTGCAGCCTTATCTATGAATCCCCATATTTCTACCCAGAAAGTCTCAGAACCACACCGTTCCACCAGGTGCCACTTTTATTTTTAAGAAAAATTTAGGAATGAACAGATGACAATATACAAAAGGCTTAGGATATGTATTTCCACTTCTCTGAAATGCTTCATAGACTTAATCACAATATATTTAGTTACGATATTGTTCCCAGTGATTCAGAGCCATTTTTCACTCAGTGGGGAATTCCAAGGATGGAGTAGAGTCTGGGAAGAAGACAAACCCACGAGATGACCAGGGCTTTCCTTTCACATGAAACTATGTCCATGTTTGTGAATAGGAAGAACATGTTTTCCTCAAGATTAGACGATGCTGCCCCAGCAAGATACTTGCTGCCAGGAGGCATGTCTGTTCTTGGATTATTCTGAAAGGATATCACTACAGTCCTCACAGAAGAAAAGCAGGAACTGGAATTAAGGCACATCCATTGTCCCCAAATCCACAGACTAGATCAAACCTGCTCTAGACAAAATCAGTCCTATGATTACCTAGCTGAGAGCTGAGGAGGCAAAGTATACAAGATATAGGAGTATAGAGGGCCACGGGAGATGAGGATGAGGAGAGGAGTGAGAGAGAGAGCCCTTCAAAGGAAGATTACATGGAGAGGGTTAGGGTTGAGGGGCACATTTTCGTCTTTCAACTCCACCCCACCAAGCTACGAGAGTGGAAGTTCATTAGAAATGGGAGTCCAAACCTCATCCTCTGTGCTGGTCCAAATACTTCCTCAAGACTTCAGTAAAAGAACCATTTGAACGCCTATCAGAGTTTCAAACATACTGAGTTGAGGAAGGCCACTTCCCCATGCTACTTAGACAGGGGACGATATTTAATACTTTGCAGTGTGGTAGCTCTGTCAATCCCAAAGAGCTCCAACCCCAAAGACTGAATTCTGCAGTCCTTCCCTCACAAAAGGGATGCAAGGAACATCCCCAACTTCCGACTGGTAATGGTGATGAAGACGATCACAATCAGTTTGCTTTGAAGAGCTCACTATGGCATACCAAGCCCTGCTCCAAGTCCAATACTTTATAACATAATTATCACAAAAATCCCAGGAGGCAGACCTTATTGTTACTACCACCTTACAGATGAGGAAACTGAGGCAAAAAGTGATTAAGTACTTGTCAAGGTCCCAAAGTAAATGGTAGAGAACGTGAACCAAGGTCATTTGTCTCTAGACATGACCCCACTCTAGTAGACTGCCTCTTTTTTTAAGAGATGAACCCATGACTCCTGTGTTGTAGTTGAGACGACGAGATGGTATCTTTGAACATTGCCTTAATATATAGTTGAGGGTGTACTAAAAATCATACCCCAGGGACAGAATGAAATTTATACCTTTATCTCTGCAAAGACAGCTAGGAATAGAACCACTCCCTCTCACCAACTTACTTCCTTCTCAAAACAAGGCTTCGGTCTTCAGCGGCCTTCCCTGTACAACATAAAATCCGAGGAGAGATGCACTTGTCAAAGGAGATTTTATTTCAGGTTTAAACCACAATTATGCTCGTTGAATACAAGAGAAACTTGAAAACAAGCATCTCTTTGCTACTTAACTTCAAGTTAATTTGTCGCCTTCCCAGGGTTCAAAGACCAAAACATGACCCCCAGATGCAGTCTCTAAAACCATAACAACACAGTGCATGTTCATAAGGATAAAAAGAAGAAAAGGAGGGGTAAATGAGCGGAACTCAGAAACTCAAAGTCAAGGCTGGGCTAGACCTCAGTGAGACTCCAGAAGAGAAAACCAGGTGACTTTCCAAGGTCCCAAGTCCAAGTTGGGGCAAGAACTCAAGGTTCCTGGCACCCAGGCCAGTGTTCCTTCCACTATCTCGCATGGCCTCCCTGAACCGCAAACCACTCACCGTCTGACAAAGCAGCAACCCAGGGAGCCATGCCACATAAAAGGCCAGATTGTTGAGGGGAAGGAGGGTGGGGAGAAGGAGCAAAGGGCTGAAGGACACTATGGTTTTACAGAAATCTATTTGCAAGTAGATCCTGTGGTTACCAATGGGGCTGGCCCAGCGAAAGAACGACTGACTGACAGCACAGACAAAGGCAGAGGCGACCTCACAAAGGGAGATACAGGAGTCACCGGGCTTCGTGCATATCACTAATACACTTCGTCAAGTGGAGACCAAGAATAACAGTGAGGAAAAGCCCACTATACACAAGGGCCCCTTTATTCTTTGGGCTTTCCTGCTTCACACACACTTTACCTGATGAAACATTAGAGCTTTTGCTTTTATTTCTTAGGATCCTTTTGATTTTTCCACATTCAACTAGCACACTTCACAACTATTTAGTGTTCCTATTTTTTTGCAAATTTATGTGCTGGGCACACTGATGACATATTTGGAAGTTAATGAAATCAGATGAAAATTGCTTAGACTAAAATTTCCCCGTTTCTTCACTACAATGTCTGCCACCTACTGTTCAGCCACAAAATACTGCAGCTCTCGCATCAATGAAAGTTTGTATTAATACGCTCTGAGGTAGAGAGATTCTATTAGCCATTCTCTCCCCCCTCTCCTGTTCTTTGCTTCCAACGGCGTTTAGCTCTGGAACCCTCTGACAAATGGCCATTATTCTCCAGGCTAGTAAAAAATTTCTAAACTTTAGGGGAAACGTCGTTGGTCAAAAGCCCAAGGGAATTGGCTTGTTGAATTAAATGATAAATATATGCATTTAAGGTCATTAGAGACTTTATCTCCTGTGAAGGCTATATTTGTCAGATTGATATAATTTCTCTCAACTGAGTACTTAACTCCATCGGCCAACATTATTACGATTATTCCTTTCCCTTTAAGTGGGAGACTTCTGGCTAACAACACGTGTGTTCTTTCTGGTGCTGCTTCTTGAGCGATCAAGGCACACCTTTGTTTCATTTATATGCAATTTTCACCTCTGACCCAAGAAATGAGTCCTGGGCTTCCTGAACTTTATTGCCTGTTAATAGACTGCTGGCTCTCTTTTCAGCAGTAATAGAAATGGTGGAGAGGCATTTCATTTAAGAAAGAGGCTGGCAGACTGCAGCCTGAAAGACAATGTCAGAATTAAAAGTCCGCCTGGCCAAGAAACAATACAAAGACCACAGTGACATGAAAGAGGAAGTTGCCCATATTCCATCCCACATCGAACAGCCGGTATATAAATAAGAACAGCGTCTCAGATCTAATTATTTTCCCACCGTGCAATGGCAGACACCCTGAATGGTGCTAAGTGACTGATCTGGTAATTCATCTTCAACTTACACCTATCTACATATTTTGTTTCTTCTCATTAAACTGGAGACATCAGTGACGAACTTATGAAGTGGCAGCCTTTGGCTTCATAAAATACACACAGATGCTCATCAGAGGCTCTTTCCTGCCTACTTCTTAGTGACACGTGTTTATAATTTCGTCTGTATTTCGTTTGCTGTGGTTTACTCTTAAGTACATCTGTTCAATTAAAATGGAAACGTGTGACATGGCCTGTACTCAGCAACTTTCGAGCTTGTTAATGAAACGTTCTAAGGTTCCTGCCTCGGCTCTTTATTTGCAAAAGAAAATGATTGAAAAGTACAAATAAAAATACCCTTTAAAACGCATACAAAGAAGTCGGCTGTTTTGTTAATAGTTAAGAAAAGACATTATTACTGCATAAGGACATTATTTTACATGAAAAGACATTATTAAAAATGATTTACTGCCTCATGTTTGGAAACTTACAGGAAAAGTCTGATAATATATTAAACTTGTTTATTACGACTTCATATAATTTTGAATAATACTACTTTTTCCTTTGACAAGTGCAATAAACTCTACGGGTATAGACATAGGTTGATTATCACGAGTCAACCGTGTTGCTTAAAGAAACATGCCCAAACAATCAGCTTTTGACGGCTGCATCTCCAGTTATTTACACTCGCCATCATGGTAATAACTCACCATTTCTATATTAATAAGGCAGTGAAATTTATTATGATGGTATTGAAAAGTTATTAAGTACTGCATCCCAAGTGACAAAGTACCACAGCACTGTCACTATCCAAAAGCAGTTGCCCATTCATCACCTGCCTTTCCAGATGGTCCTGCATCTTTATCGCTCCCAGGTTGGTGACATCACCTGTTCACCCACTCAAAATTGATGATGAAAGCAAACAGATCTATCTTACTTACATTTACCAAATCAATTTAATTTTTACAGGCCATGGCTTGGTGACATATTGACTGTTTTCCTTAATGGCATCTACCGTATTTAATGCAAGGATGTCATCTTTGATTCCTGGCTCGCATAATGTGTCATTTCATAATAAATTTTTCTAACATATTTACTTAATGGAAAGAATTATGATTGCTTGTCAGTTCTCTTATTAAACACAATGATAATTCTTTTTCTTTTGGAGTATCATCCATTGAGCAACGGAGCTATTTTTAATCCCTCCTCATCTCTTAATGTGATGTAGTGACTTGGATATAAAGTAAGTCCTAATCAAATGCTGAACAAATGATCGACCACCATCAATTGCAGAGCTCCATGTAAAGGTTTTATCTCATGTATTATTACAGAAAAACTAGATTCTCAAAAGATGCCATGATTAAAATGATATAGCTAAAGACGAATATATGACTGCCACTACAAAAATACAGCAGCTGTAAAATTGATCATAATGGTCCATATGATGTTTACCGTTGACTTCTCTTCAGCTAGTCTTCTTAGATCAGATGTATATTAACATAAATATCTGTACTGTAGGACGTTAAGATGCAGAATGGAAGACTAGTCTACTGGCTAGCTGATACTCACACATGACAGCCCTTTCTTCCAAGTATGATTTACACATCCCACCTGCCACCCTCCGAGACAAATGTTCCTCTGACACGTGTCATCATTTCATTGTGGTGCATTTGTATTATCTGAAGGGAATGGAAGACCAATGCCTGTATTCAGAGAGGTATAGGGCCCATAGGGCAAATCAGGCCTTCCCTGTCTCCTAAACCCCCATCTTATATTATGCATATGCAAGTAAAAACAACACCAAATAAACTCCAAGTCTAACTATAAAAAGAAAAACGGGGAAAATCCGTGACAAAGGAAAACTGAGAAATCTAAGGTTGTGTGTGTGTCCATTTCTTTAGCTCTCATGAGCTAGCCAAGAGAAGCCATAGTACAAGTGTTTGGCAAGGTTAAGGAGTTAGCCCTCCAGAGAAGGTTCGCTGGCCCCAGCCCCACACTGCTGACAGACTGATGGCAGTGGCTCTTGGCTTTGCCATCTGGTTCCCCCACAACACTGGGGAGGAAGCACAGCTCACCTCCCATGCCCCTCTGCTAAAGCTAGACATGGTCAGGGATGATCTCCTAGTTTACCTGGCCCTATACGGAAATGATTGGGTCCCAGAATTAGTGGCTTCCTGAGGAGAAAGGAGAAGATGGAAGGACCCTGCCCAGTGGAACAATCTCCATCTGTGCTTTTACTATTTAGTCTCAATAAAATGAGCAGAAATGTATGTGTCAACAACAGCATCCTAACATGGTTTATATCTCTTTAAAAACCAAGTCCAGGATTTCCTACATCCCTGTAATTGCAATGATAGCAGCTCAAGTTAGAAAGAAAAAAAGAAGAGAAAAAAAAAAAAGATGAGGGCAGAACTAGGTAACCTGCTCCTACCTGTAGGTTAGGTTCATATAAGGAGACTCTTCATGCTCATCTACTAAGATGAACTTATCCTAACTTCTTGGTTAGGCAGAGTCTTGCCCGTGGGTGAGGTTTCCAGGAAAACAGGGATCCACGCTGGCAGCATTGCAAGACCAACAAGAACATCTTTTTTTTTTTTTTTAGGGCAGCCGGTCTCTGCGTCAGGGTGGAGATTCTATGCTGGCATTACACACCTGCTGAATTCCTACCACAAGAATCTAAACAAATGAAAAAAGAAAAAACAAATCATCCACACCTGTGGCTGCCAACCAGTGGTGGTTTCTGTGCCAGGCCGTGCACACCTGGGAAGCCCGGGAGGTCAGCTGGAGTGTCAGAGGAAAACACCACCGTCAGCTACTTGGTAGGAGGGACAAAAGTGGGGCGCCTGGGTGGCTTAAGCGTCTGCCTTTGGCTCAGGTCATGATCCCAGGGTCCTGGGATCGAGCCCTGCATCGGGCTCCCTGCTCGGCAGGAAGCCTGCTTCTCCCTCTCCCACTCCCCCTGCTCATGTTGCATCTCTTACTGTGTCTCTCTCTGTCACATAAATAAATAAAATCTAAATAAATAGATAAATAAATAAAGGAGACACAAAGGATCTCCTATGGATCTGTGACGTGAGCTGACCAGCCAATGATCACAGCACATATAAGTCACAGCCACAGAAAATATATGCATATTTCCTATGAATAAGGAAAACTCTAGGTACAGGTGTGGAAGGAATAAGAGAAGAAATTTCAGAGCAGAGGAATCTGTGATCATCATCCTCTGCCCAACCTTCCTTCCCCGATCAATGGCTGGCTCACTGTTTATTAGCCAAATTCAGATACTAGGTAGTGGAAAATATACTACACCATAATGGAAAATACTAGAATGGAAAAAGGCCATATTAGAGAAGTTGATCTATATGACTTTAAATACATACTTTATATATATTATATTTTATGTTATATAAATATATATTTAATAAATGTGTTATGTATAAATATATAAAATATACAAATATACTTAATAACATATTTATTAAATATATATTACACATACACATATACACATACATTTAAAGAGAAACAGAGAGGCAGAGCCCTGGATATGAGGAGAGCTTTTGAGAGGGGAGAGTCTTTGAGAGCAGTACTTGCTGGATATGTGAGATTTTGAGAGTAAGAGGGTGAATGATAAATAGGGAGAATATAGATATATGGAGAAAAGATTAAAGTTTTTCAGGACATTATAAATGAAATCTTCATTTGATGGCTCTGAAAAAGATTTATTTGAATTTTTAATAAATTTTGGACGGGTAGGGAAAAGTTACTGGGCCTTTAAAAAAAAAAATTTTAAGTGACTGCCTTTATATGGGTGCCCAACTTTACATGTGTTACAAGGAGAAAGTATCAGGGCCAAACACCCAAAATGCTTAGATTCAAAATCCAAATCCAAAATTTAGATTCCAAAATGATCGATTAAAAAGAAAAAACCATAAGAAGGCATACGTGTGTGTGTGTGTGTGTGTCTGTGTGTGTGTGTAAGGTTGTGTAATGTGAGTTCTGAAGACATTGTTTCTGTATCAGATGACACTCTACAACTGACTTCCTAGGAATAAGTTAGGAGATACAAATTATTTTCTGTGTCTAGAGTAGCATTTGACTGAGGGAATAAAAATGTGTTCTGAAAGCTGATGGGATACACGCATAATAGTGGGTTAGCGTTTGGATCTAGAAGTAGTAGATACTGGGGACAGGTAGCATGACTGACAATCACAGAATAAATTTTAACTGTTCTTGAACCTGCTGGTTGTATTCCTAGCCATGAACGTTCCTCTGAGAAGATAACTGAGACTTTCTCCTTTGGTCATGTGGACCCACCATGATATGGAGTTCCTCAATGAGGTAAGTAAGCTATTTCTGTGTAATTTTTGTTCACCTTGTACCAACACAAGAAGTCCTCTTATGATAAAGGCACTGTCAAATTTCTTGTGCTGTACCAAAATTTTGTTATATCATATAGTGATATGAAAGAAATGACAAACTAACAGTTAGCTGCTAGTATCTATTTGCTACACACACACTAAAAATCCTCTTTATATTATTTTTTTGTCATAATGATAGCTGGCAACTTCTTCCTGTTTTGATTTTTTGGTTTGACAATTCTCCTAATTATCATGTAGAACATATTCTTTAAAAAGCACACAACATTTGACCTATCTTCAGCTTCAGCTATACTTTGAAAGGCCAGAAGATACAGCAGAGCAAAAATGACAATAGCATTTAGGTAGTGAATTTTCCTATAGCTGAAATACAAATTCATTTTTCTAAACTTCTGGATAGAACTATGTATAAAGAAAAGTGAGTCTGAGGTGCAGGGTAGGGGGTCGTGAGGGGTAGGGAGGGAAATAAATGAAACAAGATGGGATCGATCGGGAAGGAGACAAACCATAAGAGACTCTTAATCTCAGGAAACAAACAGAGGGTTGCTGGGGGGTGGGAGGGTAGGGATAGGGTGGCTGGGTGATGGACACTGGGGAGGGTTTGTGCTTTGGTGAATGCTGTGAAAGGTGTAAGCCTGATGATTCACAGACCTGTACCTCTGGGGCAAATAATACATTATATGTTAATAAAAAAAAAAGTACTTCAGCAAAATTTGTATTGTATGATTCTATCAATGTAAATAAGCTTTGAGAAGCCAACATGCTACCTTAATACAATCTGTATTTATTGTATAAATCCCTTCAGTGTCTCCATTTCTCCATACTACCTACTTATCATTATTGGAAGAAATTTTCTCCGTACAGCTATACTGAACAAACTAAGGAGCAAAAAAACTGCACTAACTCTTATCCTTCGAAGATAATTTCCATCCATTATTTCCTATTACTTCTCACTGCTTCCAAACTTACCCTCAAGAGAAAGGCTTAGAGAATGAAACATCCTGATGCAGTGGCCCAACTAAGTATTCTAGAATAGTATTCCAGAATAACAAATTATTATAAAGAATTGACCAAATCCTAAAATCTATGGTCAAATCTATCAAAAGAGGATCTTTACTAAACTTTTCATGCTTTGAATCCATGAGTTTCACTATTGATTAAGCAACTCATATACAAGTATGTGGGTGAATAAATAAGAAAGAAACTCACTTTGATACATTTTGTGGGATACACTGCTTAATTGGAATAAAATCATCCAATATTCTTTTGAAAAATAAGTGACTCACATGCAAATTCTAGTTGATCACAAAAGCAGGCAGGGTAAAACAAAAAGCTCTTGATACTTGGGGAACTTTTTTTTTTCCTATTCTAGGACTTTTACATTTCCACATGAAGTTTACAATCGACTTGTAAATTCCCACAATAAAACCTAGTAATATTTGATTAGAATGGTGCTGAGTCAATATGTTACTTTGGGAAGAATTGTTACCTTAACAGCATAGACTCGTCTAATCAATGAGTGTGGTTCCAGTATATATAGATCATCTTTAAGTTTTCTGCTATATTTTGAATTTTTCAGAGTAGGTATCTTAAAAATATTCATATTTATTTTTATATATTTGACCTTTCTGAATAAACATTTTAATTGCTTGACATAAATGGTATTTTAAATTCATACAAATTATTTTTTCAAGTGTGTAGGAATTCAGTTTTGTATATTTACCTTTTATCAGGCTTACTTCTAAAATTCACTTATCCTTAGTATTTATAAATTTCTGAACATATTTTTTGTGAATACAAACATTTTTACTTTAACCCTTCAAATTTTTGTTGCTTTCATTCCTTTCTTCTTTCCATATTGCATTGACTTGGGCAATTTTGAACAGAGTACTAATAGGGCCAGCCTGAATTTTACATGTCATTGAGGGAAAATGTCCAATGTTACTTCATTATTGTAATGTCAGCTATAGCCTGTTTATATATGTCTATCAATTCAAAGTAGGACCCTTTATTTCAAGTTTGCTCAGAGGTTTTATCATGAAAATGTATTAGGATTTTATCTATTGAGGTGGTCACGCAGTTTTTCCTCTATGTCAATGTGAAATACATTCACGATTTTTGAAAAGTATGTATTTCTTTTTTTAATATTACTATTTTTAATTTTTATTGAGATATAATTGACATAATATTTTGTAAGTTTTAAGTGTACAACACATTGTTTTGTTTTTATTTACCCTATCTGAAGTCATTTTTGCCAATTGATAGAATCCTATCTAAAATCAGATTTTCATTTAGTTGTTCTATTTCTTTCTTCTCCTTTAATTTGGAACATTTTCACAACCTTTCTTTGCCTTTGATGATACTGAAAATTTTGAATATAGCACACCCTCTTTTGTTAACTTTTTTTTACTTATGAATAATTCTAATATAATTATTTGCTTTTTGTCTGGTGTATAATTATATATTATTTTTATTTATTTTTTTACAATGCTGTATTAGTTTCAGGTGTACAATATAGTGATTCAACAATTTCATATGTTACCCAGTGCTCATCACGACAGGTGCACGTGATAGTGTCCAAGGTGATACTTGAGGAACTTTTAAAAAATTTTGATATCAGACTTGTCCACATCACTGACTATACTTTGAAAGTATGAGAAGTTGTCAAAACAGCAATAAGAGGAGTAGACATGTTGAATTCCATCAACACCTTTCATGGAAAGAAAGCATAAAAACAGCAAACCATGGGTGTTGACAGGACATATATGGAGGGGGTAGGAGGTGGGGTAAGGGGATTCCTAACCTCCTCACAAATAGGATGGGATCCTCTTGAGTCCAGGGCAAAACTATAGGTAGTTCCTGGTGCTTCAGGAGAATAAACTGTTATTTTCTTTCAATAACCAGAGATTTAATTCCCACTATATATGCTGCTGGAAGCACAAAATGAATCAAATAGACTGATTTTCTTTTCTTGATTTCATTATATTCCAAGAGAATCTATAACATCTTCTTGGGCCCCAGTGACAACTGTATTCAGGATCCTATTAGTATATCTTACTTTTTATCTTGATAGCTTCTTTTTTTTTTTTTGAGATTTTATTTATTTATTTGTCAAAGAGAGAGAGAGAGCACACACAAGTTAGCACAAGCAGGGGGAGCAGTAGGCAGAGGGAGAAACAGGCTTTCCACTAAGAAAGGAGGCTGATGTGGGACTTGATCCCAGGACTCTGGGACTGTGACCTGAGCTGAAGGCAGACACTTAAATGACTGAGCTACCCAGGCCTCCCTATCTTGATATTTTCTGTTAATTCTTCACAAAGTAATATTGAATATCCAAACTATATTTGTCATCCTTAAATAACATTACGAAAACTTAATTAATACTTTGTAATATAAGGTTTTATGGTAATGTACGTTTGTTATATTAGATAACTTTTATCTTTCTTAACTATTCATTAAAGACATCCTTTTGGATAATTGATACTCTTTCCCCTCTACTGGAATCAATTCATTTCAAAATTATTAAGACAAAGGTCTTTACTTAGTTATCTGGCTTTTTATTTTAAAGATTTTATTTATTTATTTGAAAGAGAGAGAAAGATCACAAGTAGGCAGAGAGGCAGGCAGAGAGAGGGGGGGAAGCAGGCTCCCTGCTGAGCAGAGACCCGTTGCAGGGCTCGATCCCAGGACCCTGGGATCATGACCCGAGCTGAAGGCAGAGGCTTAACCCACTGATCATGACCCGAGCTGAAGGCAGAGGCTTAACCCACTGAGCCACCCAGGGGCCCCGTTATCTGGCTTTAAGAATATGCAACTTGTCAAGTGTACTTGCTTTCCCATTAATGAATAAACATTTTCTCTAAAATCAATGCCAAACCATTGATTTCATTCTACAAATCACTGTAAAATTCATTTTTGGCCCAAGCAAACCTAGAGGGAGATAAGAGAGAAATATTACCATTCAAAGATATTTGGTGCATGTGAGATGTTAGGACATCTCAAACTACCCCACTTTGCATTATTACCAAACATACATCACTTGATTGTCAGCCTCCTAACTCTGAACTCAGTTGTTAGGTACCCGGAAAGTCTGATGTTGCTGTTGTTTTAATGGATATTCATATTTCAGTTAACACATAGATTGCATGTTCCAATACACAAGGCATCACTGCAGAACTCAAAAACAAACTTACAAATGTGAGAACTATTCCTTCTTAAATGATATAGGGAGGCACACATTCATTGTAATATCACATTTCAGGATTATATTACTGGAACATAACGTATTGTCAAAGCACTGCATCGAAATTATTTAATGAGTTTCTGATGCCAGCAAAATCTCTTTCCACTATTCCTTCCCATCTATTTAACAAAACATAAGAGAAATTTACTGACCACTCATATCCTCATTTTTCTGCATCTGAGTATGTGTATGCTCAAAAGGAGAAAAAGTAAAGTTAAACTCATACCTGGTATTTTAACTGATTAAAGTAATCTGGATCAATTGTGGGTTAGAGGGATACAAAAGAGGGTTTGGCACCTAACAGACGTATCATCAGCTGATTTATATCTACTTGCATAGTTTTATGATGACCAGTGGTAACAAAGATAAAGAGAGAAAATATGCTAAGTGACAATATTACAAGGAAACAAAATTTCACATTTTTCCCATGACCCACCTCAGGCCATTAAAAATTTGCCACCCAAATTATTGTTTGGTTTAAAAAGAAAATTATGGGGGCACCTGGGTGGCTCAGTCATTGACCATCTGCCTTCAGCTCGGGTCATGATCCCAGAGTCCTGGGATCAAGCCCCACATGGGGCTCCCTGGTCCGCGGGAAGTCGGCTTCTCCCTCTCCCACTCCCCCTGCTGCTTGTGTTTCTTCTCTTGCTGTGTCTCTCTCTCTCAAGTAAATAAATAAAATCTTTTTAAAAAAATTTTTTAAATTAAAAGAAACTTATGAATCTCTCCCAAATCCTCATTTTAATTGTTAATTAGAAAACAACCGGGCGCCTGGGTGGCTCAGTGGGTTAAGGCCTCTGCCTTCGGCTCAGGTCATGATCTCAGGGTTCTGGGATCGAGGCCCGCATCGGGCTCTCCGCTCGGCGGAGAGCCTGCTTCCTCTGCCTGCCTCTCTGCCTACTTGTGATCTCTCTCTCTCTGTCAAATAAATAAATAAAATCTTTAAAAAAAAAAAAAAAGAAAACAACCAGTGCTTCCTTTTCAGTTAAACCCAGAGTTACATAATTAGACCACCCCAGAGACAACTGAACTTCCAGGAAACAAGAAGTTAGAGAGCAAAAATTTATAAAAATTAATAAATAAAACATAACTGGCCTTTGCCCTATCTAATGGCCCCGTGCTAGATCTGTATTCCAGTCAAGCTCTTGTTGTTGCTGTTCACCTTTATTAAGCTCTTCTAGCAGGTGGGAGGCTCTTTGGTAGGCTTTTCACACACACTGTCACATTTTATCGTCACTACAACCCTGAATGGATAGGTACAATTATTATCACCATGTCCCATATATATAAACTGAGGGCCGTCAATTTTATAACTTTTCCCAAATCTCTCAACTAGCACATAGAGTCTTGAAGAGGACTTAAGTCTGAGAAGTCTCACTCCAGAATCTTGATTCCCTCTGCTCTCCGTGCAAGTTCCATTTTATTATATAATGGTCATCTTCAGAAGAACACATAAGAGAAAACCCTTGTCTTGAACCAACAGAATTTTCTGTTATTATTTTTCAATCAATCAGTAACTCTAAAGTTATTAACCTAAGAGAAAGTGTCCTATCCTTAATTACTTTAAGGTCCTGGAGACAATCAAGTGCTCCCCAGTCTTCAAAAATCTTTTTGTTAGAGACAAGTCACATACATTGCAAGGCAGCAATCACTGCCAGACTCCAGCATTATTTTTAAAATGTCTCTTTATTAAATCAATACTGATTTGGGAGAAATCATACCATGTTTTTTGATATCTATGGCTTATTTTACCTAACTCTGTAGTTTGGTCTGTAAACCATTTTCAAAAATACCCAATTTCTCTAAAATACAAACAACTCAAATGATTTTCCAAAAGTGCCTTTTTTGGGGAAATATATTACACTTTTTAAAAACTATTTAGAGAGGCTTCAGAAAAGTGGTAACTAACTGCAATATTATCTTTGAGCTTTCTCTCCTAAAAACTTTCTTTGAAAAGACTACCATGTCTCTTTACTTCATTTTAATTATAAAACAAGTAATGACGTGGGACAGTTATTATTGGCTCATGGGTCAAATAAAAATGCAAGAACTAATTCATTTTGAGTAATTTCCCTCAAATTGCACAGTAGTGACAGAGTTAGGCTTGATTCTACATGTCTAAAATCTGGATTCTAGCTTTTTCCATGGAATTCCCTCAGCCCCCCTCCCTATCTCTTCTTATGAGTCACATAATCCTCCATCCATTCATCATTCTTTCATTTGCTCTTTCATTCTTTCACTCATTCTTTTACTGAACGATAATTTATTAAATGACCGTGTCATGGACTGAATGCTGGAGTCCTCCCCAAATCCATTATGTTGAAGGCCTAACTCCCAATGTGACTGTATTTGCAGATATCTAGGGCTGTTAGGTGGTAGTTAAGGTTAAATGAGGTCATTAGAGTGAGGTCCTGACCCAATAGGACCAGTGTCCTTATAAGAGATACCAGAGCATTCTCCTGCTCCCCCTATATTTTGTGTGTGTGTGTGTACATGTGCATATGCATACCTGCACCTAGGAATGGCCCTGTGAAGACAAAGTAGGAGGGTGGCCATCTGCAAGCCAGGGAGAGAGTCCCCACCAGAAGCCAAATCAGCAATCCTAGACCTTGGACTTCTAGTCTCCAGAATTGTTAGAAAATAAATTTCTGCCATTTAAGTCACCTAGTCAGTCAATCAGTAGTAGTTTGTTAGAGCAGCCTGAGGTGACTAATCCAGTCTGGTTATTGCATGGGTTTGTGTCTATCTCTAAGTGGTTATCTCCACTTAGCATGAGATAGTACCACAGGAACCACAGATAATACAGGATCAGGACACAGCACTTAGAGGATAGAGCTGTGGATATTTTGCTCTATTAGGGAAGCTAGGCAGAAAATTTGGATGTTACAGAGTACTTTAAATTCTTCAGTACATGGACTTACCTGGTGCTATGCTGGGGCAAAATGTAAGCAGTACTAAATTGTGACGAGAAAGGTTAAGGAGAATGTCATAGAAGGGAAGAATCTGAAGAATGAATAAACACTTGCTAAGGACGAATGGATAGGAAAAGGAGGCTCCCAGGTAGGAAGACCTGTGTGTGCAAAGAACGGAGGCCTCATAGAACATGGGAACTATGAATCGTATCTGGTTGGTGTGGGAGAGAGTAGAGTCAAACATAGCCCATTCTTTGGCTTCAGCAACTGGACAGATGGTAATACAATTTATTATACAGGAAATGTTCAAGGAGGGGAGATCTGTTAGTAAAAAAGAGCAAGGGTGGTACTGAAAATAGCAATGATTAGTTCAGTTACGACAGAACTGGGTTTCTGTAGGGAAAGCAAGACAGAATCTGATGCAGAGTATGCACTCAGTGATTGCTGAATATGGATTTCCTCTGTTTGTGTATATTTTCCTTGGCCTAAGAGGTTTTTTTTTTCTCCCTAAATCCATCATTCTTAAAAATGAAGGAGTATCAAAAAGCAAGATTACACTAGTTGACCACAATTATCTGTCTAACCAAACAGGAGAGAAATCAACCATCGTTGAGGTCAAATATGACAGAAGAGTGATTAAAAATGAGCACACAGGAGTAGGACGAGATGCCTTTGTGAAAGTGCCTTTGTTGATCACGACTGGGTTTTGTATTAACTAGGGTAAGATTAGAAGGGTGGGGGGAGGACACCCTAGAGTCAAGAGCTCAAGTACTCCTCCATGGATAACAAGATTGCCAAAATCACCAAAAAAGCCCTTTCTCTGGTTTTGTTCATAATATATCTAGAGCAGATAATCCACATTCTCGAAAGTAAGGGCAACCATTAAAATGGTGAAGAGAATTACTGAATTGACCATCAACTGAATTCTCGTATGAGGGAGAGGAAATGGATGATCTTTAGCCAGAGTCATGAACTATTAATAGAGATACCTTGAATTCCAAGCAATAAAACAACTCAGTTTTAACATAATGAAAAGAATCATTTAACATTTCTCAAGGTAAGTATTTTCCTGTGTATATACTGAAGACATTCTACTCCCAAGGAGAAAAATAATTATTTTTAAATTTCCTCTAAATGCCGAGTTTTCCCCAGGTTCATCCCCCAATCCGTAGGTATCCTGTTTAAGGAGACAGAGTCCTGCATTTATCAACACTGTAACTGCAAAATTATTTTGTTATTAAACCTTGGTTTATCCCAAGCCTTCTGGATAATCTCGAGCAGTACTGAACTTGTTGTTTAGCTCTGGAGATTTTGTAATAAAAGTTTAATGAGTTACTTATTATTAGAATGTTTATAGCCTTTATTTTAAGGAGAACAAAAATGACGTAAGTTCTACGCATTTAGTTTAAAACTTATTCAACTCACATATCAGTTAATGGTACAGTGATTTTTAAAAAATCTCTTATCAATATGTGTGTCTAAAAGCAGCAGAGTCAAACCACAACTTTACCTGAGCTGTGGCTAAGAACAAAACTAAAGAAGGATTTCTCACTTGTCATCATGTCAAATCCAGATCTTAACTTTTGGCATTTTAGAATTTGGACAGGAATCGTTTTGATTGAGGCATTTTGGACAGATTTCACAAGAGGATACATTTAAACAAAGGGACAAAAATTTGAAATTAAGTCCTGAAGGCACTGTATATTTATTTCTATTTAAAACACTGACCATATATTCTATTAATGATCATAAATATTAAGAGAACATACCAAATAAATCTAGTTTATCTGATTTCCGTCTCACTGAAATACCAGGAAACCAAGGGTCAATCACATCTCCAAAAAAACACTTTCTTGCTAATATGAAAATTGCTTATACATTTTGCAGATATAGACCAGGTTTTCCAGAAATTATAATGTTATGATTTAACCACATAAGTTTTCAAGTAATAAAAATAAATGGGAAGTAGATACAGCTACAGAATCTGTACAAAAATTATAGGCTCAGTATCACATAGTTACCTGTTCTTACTGAAATAAAATTTACTTTGATTTTCTAATCAGACTGTAACTTCTCATTCTTAGATATTATCAAGATGGGTTCTGTGAAAAGCATGGCTAAAACCAGCAACTGATTTTCATATTGTTTTTTGCCATGATTTTTATGCATGAATTATTCATTAAATCAACTTGAATATAAAGAGTCATCACAGAATTCAGTACAGGGCTCATATTCTAGAAGCATGTAGAATCAAAGCAGGGTTATCACAAGAGTGGCAAAATACATTAGAATGCAGAGCAAAATGACCATGTAGAACAAAATAAAACCAAATTAACTCAGTCACAAAAATGGAGAAAACTCTTCCAAGCCTTGCCCCCAAAGAAAGGATAAAATACAATAAGCTTGTCATATGATGACATCTATTTGCTTATGCCACATACTATATGGATGGCCATATTCGATACTTCTAAATGTTAATTATAAAAACTGCATTTATTTCCTCTGGTATGTTTGTAAGTTGATACTATTCTTTGCTATTCATTGGTTGAGTTCTCCTCTATCATGCTATATCTTTATGCAACATTTTGTTTCTAACAAAAAGCGGAATTACAAGGAAAGTTCATTCTTAAAGATCTATTTGAAGACGTTTTGTAACATTTGGAATTTGCTTATTTTATGGCCACTTTAAAAATTGATCTTTTCATCACACATCTGAAAACATTTAAATGTATAAACTCAAAATGTATTCTTACCTCCCATCCATAGCTGGGGTCTTTCAGGTTTGACCTCTGCTCTCCCACATAAGGCCCAAACTTTTCACCTGCTTCAATCTTCCTTTTGGTCCATATTCCTAGTCCTGCTCCAGGCATATTTGACTCTCGAAGTTCAAACTCATCAGGAATGGGGATATCATCAGGGATGTAGATGGGGGCTTTGTATGGAGAGCCCTCCTTTGGCGTGAATGCTTCGCTGGATGTGGTTGGAGAGCATGGCTCTTGAATATTGAGGGAGGGAGTGCTGGCTACTCCATCTGCATCTGGCATTTCTTCCAAAGGAATTTCAGGGTAGCTGCCATATACACACTCATTACCTGTGAACAAATAATAACTTCGTGAATTCAGACTCATACAGAAGAATCAAAATCCCACAGCTCAGCTGCCACCTTAAAATGTTATTCTTTGAAGACAAAATAGAGAAGGCCATTGTTAAAATATGCCTGCATTAAAATCTCTGTGGTTCACAGATGGGGGATTTGGTTTATCAGTGGTGAATCCATAAATCAAATGAGCTAATCTTCAAGAGTCAATACTCTTATGGGCCACCTCAATCCATTATTTAGATGGGAAACAACCAGCAATTTATTATTGGTCTGAATAAAACACAGATAAGAAGTAAACATATTGTGTACCTACAACCCCACAAACCATCCTAAATAGGAAGGTGATAGCATTACAGAATGTATTGGAAAGTTGTATCATGCAATGTATCTTAGACTAAATTATAGGAAACTGTCAAAGATTCCAAGGGCTGCCATGAACAACAAGGTTTAAATCTGTGTGGCAGGACTATTTATTGGAGTATTACTTTGTGTTTGTTCTTAGCTTTCCTATTTCAAACATATCACCATTGGTATCACCATAAGCCATTGGTATTCTTTGCCTCAACAATTTATGCAGAGAATTAAAGCTACTTGAAGCCAGTGATTCCTTTAGACTTTTGTGAAAACAAAATCATTAAAGAAATTAGGTGAGTTTTCCACAGGGGAAAGCAAGGCAGAGTAACAAGGAGTCTGGACACTCCACACTGGGGCTCTCAGGACTCCACAAGGCAGCATAGCACCCACACCTGAAGTAAATGTGTGCACCATTTCAGACCTTAAAATCTCTATACAGTTTGCTGGGGGTTAAAGAATAGTGACTGAGCTTGAATTTCCCACCAGTTCACCAGCTGAAGGGGATTTCAGTTATCTTAAAGTGAATAAACACATATTTCTTGTCCACAGGGATTATGGACCAATTTGTTTGATTTGTAGACCTTCAAAGAGAGAACTAAAAAAAATGAGTTAAAATTATAAGGAGACAAACATCAATCGGAGACATCCAGAGTTGTTTTAAGTTCCCATCACAGGGCTTCTAACATTTATGGTAGATAACCATAAATTAGGAACAATATGGAGGAATTTCAGCTTCAGCATGATGACTAGAATAGATGACCTATAAGACACTACCAACCTGCAGTTCTACCAATTATTAAAATCTTCCAAGGTAGTTAATTGGAATAGAGGGTAGAAAACCTGAGTTCTAGCCCCAGTTCCTTCTCCGACTCATTATGGAAATTTAACTATGACATTCATTAACAATCATTGATCAAATACTGACTCCTCTTAAAGTTTAATGAAGTATAAAGTGATAGCACATACAGAAATATCTTTCTAATTAAGTGCTTGGTTCCTGAGTCAAATGATAAGACAACGCCATTTAAACCAAGCATAGACCCAAATACCAGAACCCAACCTTATTCCTATGAGACATCTGACCTCAACGTTCAAGCTGATTATCATCCAAGTTCATTATATCCAAAATCTTGTAGATTATCATCTACCTTCAAATTGAGTCTCCTGCCTGCTTCACCATGTCTATTAAGAATACTGTTTTTCCCCTAATTATCCATGTTCAAGGTTCGAAAATAACATGGACATTTTCTCTCCTTCATCCTCCAGTCTGTTCAGTCATTAAATACTGTCCATTCTTCTTGCAAGATTTTTACCTTCATCTCATTCATTTTATCCACATCTTCATTCCTAAATTCTCTAACAGTCCTCTAAATATGTCTCCAGACCTCCAGCCTCCAACCTTCAGTATTCCTCAACACTGAGCTGCTAGTACAATGCTGCTAAATTTATCTTCCTGGCACACCCATTTTCCCATGCAATACCCTCCAATAATTCCAAGTGTTCAAAGGTAAAATCCAGAGTTCTTAGGCTTGAAATAAAAATTGCTCTTATTTTAAAACCGTTCTCCCATTCTCTCTGATTCTCCGCACTCCTCAGTAGGAAACCATAGTCCAGAATAAGCTTATCCCTGTCTTCTGAGCTCAGTGAGCTTTTCCTATGCAGTTCTTCCTGCTGGGTCACCCTATCTCCACTCCTCTGCCCATCTGACTTATAGTCATCCCCTCAGGTCAAGCTTCAGCTCTCCAATCCACTTAACACAAGTATCCCCCTTCCTTGAGTCCCTACAAAATCCACCCCCCAAATCTGATGATCAAATAATGCCATGCATTGCTATTTAGTTTAATATGAACCACTCTGTTATCCCAACTAGGAAATTGGCCCATAAAGGGAAGACTCAGAACTCACAGCTCTTAGAAATTCTCCAAGTGATCTGCATAAAGGTGCTTAATAAATACTTACTAAATAGATAATTAACCTAAACATACAATTTTATCGGACTGTTAAACCAAGTTTCCACCAAATGCAAAAAACTATTTTGATCTTAAAAAGCACCTTTAAACACATAGAAATAGAAAACAACAGATTATAAACTTTTCTCCAAATCCAGCATCAAAATAAACAATTTTAGTAATGCCCCCAAAGAAATATCATCAGAAAAATACACTTCAGGGTCTAAACGCCCTTGATAAAGTCTATCTAAATCTATCCCTCAGGGAGATTTTGCACTTCAACCTAGGAGCCAAAAGTTCACCAGCACTCTTGATACAGCTAAAAATACATAAAAAACCATCTCTCTAGAATTGTAACATTTAACTACTGCAAATGCAGAGTTACTTTACAGATTCTTAAAGGGATTTATCACACATTGTGAAGACTTTGTTTTTCTCGAAAAGTAAGTGCTATAAATTGGAAGTATTGTATAATCTATAGACCTGTCCACTTAAGCAGCAGGAAACCAAAAGGCATCCAAATGAATAGAACTATTTCCTCCAGTAATTATCCATTAAAAGTCAGTAAAATTTCCCCTATTTCCTCAAAGGGTTAAATCACTCATACTGTCAGTTCCATCAAAGTGATCTCAAATCTTAAAAAAGGATAGACACAAACCCATCTGGGCCCCCCCACTGGCACAGCTGACCTCATGACCTTTGAGTTACCCACAAACTCTCCCGATGCATAATCTAAACGAGTGCATTTAGATTTCAATTCTTGTGGAGACAAAGTACACATGTGTGCCCAGGCTCCTGCACAGAAGAATTTGAATTTAAAGCCTGAATGCAATTCTGCTTACAATGGCAAAAAATTCCAATTAAACCCAAAGAACAACTTATATAGTTCACGCAAAGCCAAGAGAAAGACTCACAGTCCTATTCATCCACAGGCAGGCATTAAATGTATATGCAAACCCAGGCAATTTGTTTTCAAGCCTCTGTTAATCTAGTATCATCTGAATTAAATATAAAAAAGGGCTGTGGTGACCAAAAAAATTGAAATAGAAAACTGCTGAGTTTTACATATCAAAACACGTGAAAATATTTCAATGTAATCTAGCATTACGAAATTTTCAACAGCAAATGGAGTTTATCACACCGCATCGAATATTTGCATAAACCAAAGTAAACAAATGCTTCCATGTACATTATTCAAGAACTATCCAAAAAGCTGCTAAAACATTTCATCTAAATGAAAAACTACCTCAATTATCCTATGTCCATTAAATCTCTATTTTGGGGGAGAAAATTGGACCCATTTACAATAGGTAAGTATCAGGTAAGAACCGCTAGATACATCAGTGGTCCCATAAAGATAAATAACCTTGTAACTTCTTGGAGCTGAGCTGCCTGCTACCAGAATTTGCTTCATGCATCTTTTAGATGTATCATTAACTGAGTAAGGATAGAAAGACAAGCTTATTGTTGGATATGAAACGAATGACTTAGGCAATGCTCTTGGAAATCAGCCTCTTCGATTCAAGTTTTAAGAGTTCTAGTATCCCCAGAGACCAAGCCAGATCACATTCTTGGGTTGAAATATATTTATTTCTATGACTCTTTGAATAACTAACATAGGTTTCCACTTGAGGGAGTTCCATTCTGAAAGCATGTCAGAATCTGCAAAGAGAAAACTGCAAAAATAAAAGCAATAATAATGATAACTTCCAAAGATATATCTATATGTTATCACTTTAACACTCACAATCCTGTAAGGAAGCCATGGTGATAATAATCTTCTATTTTCCAAATCTGGAATCTGACACTCCAGTATGCTGAACAGTATATCCCAAATTACCTGAAACTGGAATACAGGTGTCCAAACCCAACCATATCTGTAACTCCCAGGCAATTTCCTTTTTTTTTTTTAATATATATTTTAAAGTTTGTTTCAAATTTGTGGTCATACTGTGTAAATAGTCTGTTTTCTGCTTTTTCACTTATATTTTCTTATGAACACTTAGATTTTTAAAAAATATTTCCTGAAAATACATTTAATTGCAGCATAATATTTCACTATGTGGACCCACAAAAAATGAACTATTTCCATGGTAATTCTTAAGTTGCTTCTAACTTTCTGTTGCATAAATACCATGAAGATAAACACCATTTCATATAAATATGTATATTCATCTATTTTAATTCCCTTAGATTAGATTCCTGCAAGAAAACAGTGATTTTGACAGATTGCTTTTCAGGGGTACATATCAATTTATATTCCTATCAACTATCCTAGTACTTATTATTATATTTGGCTTTAAAATTTATTAATACAATGGAAAAGATTATATGTGTATTGTTTTAATTCACATCTCAGTTGACTACTGAGACTAAATATTTTTGTCATTCATGTTTCTTTTGCAAATTGTTGATTGTTTTTATCAATTTTTAAATGAGCTTTTATTGGTCTGCCTTATAAATAATAAAAAAATCATCCCTTTGATATAGTTTTTGTCACTTTCTCTAGTAAATCATTTATCATTTGTTTTTTAATGGGTTTATGTTGTATAACAATTTTAACTTTTATGGAAGGAAGTCTATTTTTTTCCTTTGTGGTTTTTACATTTTTCTTTTCTTAGAAAGTTCTTACCCATCCTAAGGAAGAAAGAGAGATTCTCTTTTATTTTCTTTGAGTTCCATAGTTGCTTTTCTCCTAACCTTGGATTACCAATGATTTACTGCTGAGTGAAAAGCAGAGAAAAATGATTTCATTTATTTGAGCTCCTGTGAGCGGCAAGCTAGGAAAAAAAAAAATGCCATTTCACTCGTAATTCTTTGGTTCTTATTTGCAAGGCTGGCCTAAAATGCCTTTTCTTTTTGTGGGTTTTATATAACGCACCATTTGTTTCACTTGGCCTCTCTGCCTAGTTTAACTGCAAATCTTCCGGGCAGATGCCATTCAAAATCCCGAGCTTCACCGTTAATGGCATTCAGTACCCGTCCTAACACTTATCACTCAGCATTATTATCAGTGATACCAGCATAAATAATTTCCTCTCTACTCCTCACGTTCATTCATTGAGAGAAAACATTTAGCAACTAACTGGAGGTTAAAAGCATACAGGCACTTAGTTGGCCTATAAAGTTAAGACTGATTTCTGTAGGCATTAAGAACTGAGCTCTTTCGACTCAGCCGTACACACACATGCACATAATACACACATCCGCGTGCACGTGCAGTGTGTGTGCATGTGTGTAATAGCTCGCTAATCTTTAAAATAGGCTGAGACAGAAACATGGTTTGAGATCTCAGGCCGACTGGTTGAGATCATAACTACATGGAACGACTGCCAGGAGGAGACCAGCTAGGGAATTGAACAGATTAGGTAACTCAGAAATTTAGACATTTCCCCCCATTATGTTCCTCATTGCAGTTTTGTAATAAAAACATGAGCGAACTTCAAAGGAAGCTCTGTAGTAAAGGTTAATTGCTACTAAAGAAGAGGGTGGGCCCGAGCGCCAGTACTTTGGGCCCAACTTGCAAGCAGACAGGAAGGATTACACGTGGCTGAGAGCTGAGGATGTGTGCCCAGCTCTAGGAGGAGAGGAGGCTCCGCCAAACCTCAAACGCCCACCAGGGACCTCCTGGTAGGACGTGAGCACAGGAAAGCGAGTCCCTGTGTCCGTGCCTGCTAATGGTGGGGCAGGGCAGGGAGGGGGAAGACATCAATTTCCTCCCCAAATTCAAACCGGACCTGCTCTTCTTCCCTTGTTAGGACAATTCCAGAATGGTTCCAGGAGCCTGTTTGAGAGAAAGCAGAGGGCCTCGGGACCCAGGTCTTCTGCACCAGCAACACAACCAATAAACGCGTGCTGGGCTTGGGGAAAAGGGAGGAGCCCAAGTACTGCCAGATGCACAAACAGAACAAAGGAGGCGGCTGTGACCTGGCCAGCAGAATATTCAGTGAGAATGGCCCCAAGATAATGAAATTTAAGATCCCAGTGAAAGGAAGAAAGGAAACTAGTAAAAGTAAGGAAAATGATTTTCCAGAAAACGGACTTAGACCAGCTTTGAAGGACTGGAGTAAGTGTCCAGAGGTACAGGTTTAGAAAAGAGAGGCATCTACTGGAATGGGAGCTGCTGATGGACATGGTCTTCAGAACATGCTCCCTCCAGAGAGGGCTGAGAAGAAAATAGACCTCCATGGAATCTTTTGACACTGAACTGCGCTTGGAGAATTCACGTCTCCGGAGACCATTATTTTTGCAAGATAATCTATCAACATGGCTTGGCACATGGAATTTTTTAAATGACCTTCTAAGCTTCCTTGCCCCTCAAGTATTTGCTACTTCCTTGTACCATGCTGTTCCATTTCTTTCTTATGGAACTTTCTTTCCCCAGTGCTTCCTAAAAATATTTCATTTATGGGCTGTCAAAAAGACCAAAAAGTATGAAAGAGTGTTGGGGGACCAGCAAGGGAGGTGGCAGAAAATACCACATGTATTGGAAGTAAGGGACCAAATCAATGAGCAAACATTTATCTTGCTCATAGGATTGCGGCATACCTCTTGATTATCCTGTGGCTTTTAAATCTGATTAAGAGTTTCTCCACTCTCCTAGGAATTTCACAGACATTTCACTAAACAAGTATGGTTTGCGAATTAAACTGGTAGCTTCTAAGCTATTATGAAATGGGCTTGGCCACTTTCAAAAGATCCTCTTCAGAGGTGGAACTAAGCTTTTTTAAAAGGGTTATGGAAAGAAATTACCAGAAAATTCATACTTGAGATACCAGTAAAGCCCTTCGATATCTACTTACAGAATCTAAAACAGCTAATTTAAGACATTAAAGCTCTGTGAGTACTGCTCCAAGGAAAAACACGGCCTAGTTAATGTTTGGCTTAGTCAGTTGTCAGGGAATCACGGTCACCAATACCCACCAGACTGCTCAGGTAAGAACAGACTTATCACCAATCAGATAGGGGTTCTTTTTACATTATAACTCTGTGCCTCAACTTTCTTTCAGCAGTACAAATTTTTAAGAGACTTGTGGCAAGCTCTGACCTGATGACTTTTCTCATAAACCTTTTTATATCCCCAAAGTGATTTTCCTTCAGATTCATTTAGGGTAAAATAGAAATGCCCTGAAATTGTGGTGCAGCAGACTGGGTGGGTGGTTACTCCTCAGGCAGTCTGAAATGACCAGGGTACAGCCTTTCAGTATTCAAGCCATATCTACAGTAATTATTTGCCAGCGTATCTAAAAGAAGGCAGGCATTTCCTGTTGCACACAAATGGGACACTCTTATCTAAATGACTGTTTAAACAGGTATTTAAGAAAAGACTATCACAAGCAGGAATTTACTGATGACGGAACACATTAGTTTAGGGCTGGACACATTAGTTGAGGACTAACCATTGTCAGGAAAGGAAGCATATCAGCATCAGGAAGGTATAGAGAATATTTTACAATTCCCACATGGGTCGAGAAACAGGGGATTGCAGACCATGCCATTTGCAATTGGGGAAAGCAGGAGAGGCACAAGCCCCATTATCGAGATCCAGATTCTGCAACGGGTCTCCAGCGCCTGGGCCAACCTTGAGAGTCAGAGCATGAGAGTCGTAGCTCTTCTGGGTCCCTGTTTCCCTATCCAGAAACAGGCACAATGGACAAGTTCAGCCCAGGTACATTCCACTCAAGCAATCCCTATTCTACCTTATAAAAATGAAAGGACGGTCAAGGTTTGGTATACCAAAAGCTTATAAAATGTATTTCCTGAAAAGACACTGTGAGAATTGGTCTGGTCTCTCTCACATGTAACCTAGGAAAGACTGTACTCTGGCTGCCTAACTTTGCTCTAACCAGTGAAACTGGAATTTATTCCCAGTAGAGGCTTATAAAACTGGGCTGTTATTCTCACATTAAGTAGACTGCCCTCTGGTGAGGACTGTGGTTTACGTGTGGGCAGAATGTGTGGTTTACTACCTCTAATTTGTTTATGTTGTTGATGGTGGTTTCAGAAGAAAGCAGCAGCCCTTCCCATGCTAAGGAGTGACCTGATTTGCTTCCTTAAAAAAAAAAAGAAAGAAGAAAGAAGAGAGAGAGAAGTGTTTAAGGGGGGGAGGGGACCATGAGGGCGCATTAATGTGCCATTGTTAATGGAGGAACAACTGGGATCCCTTAGACCACAGCTCTGCTTCATTCAGCTCTGCATGTGAAATGAGAGCCCCAACTTGTTTATTATAATTACCTAAGTGTGGCTTGGTGGCTTTTGGCAGAGATCCTTCTTGCCTCCAAAAGAGAGACCAAAACTCAGGAGCTACAAGTTAAAGGAAGGCAGGGCATTTTGTAGCAAGGAGACTGAATTCTAATATAACCTGGGTGAAAATATTCAAAACAACCCCAAAAAGATGAAGATCACAAAGTAAACGGGATCAAGTTCTACTTTCTACCATATAGTAAACAGAGATAGGTGTGTAAGAGAACTGAATAAACAGTGTAGATTTAAGTTCACATTCATTCTCACAGCTGACTTGCAGACTCTTCCCTAATGCTACAAAACAGAAGAGCTTTCTTATTGCCAGGAGTTCTACATAAAGAAAAGAAAATAATTATGCATGTCTGGCAGAAGAGGGAGTTGTAGCAATGACTTGCTGATAAAAAGGAATGTTAACAAGCAACAGAACACTACCCTAGCCACACTCTTGGTTTGATAAGGAGCAGAGAGTGCCCAAAAGAATGAGATTTTGTTAGAGTCTCAAAATTAAGTTTTCTTTGAAAATGAACAATGGCCCTTGTTCTCACAGGTCTTGGTAGCGAAGACAACAATGACTTCTGACCTCAAAGTGATTCTGTGGGAAAAGTTCCTTGATTTGGTTAATTTCAGCATGAACCCTGGTCCCATGGCAAATATAGTGTCTTCAGTGTAAAACAAGTTTAGATGGTTCCAAGGAGTTCAATTTTCTGCCCCTATTTTAAGCCATAAAGGCCCCCATATTGAATTTCCCACCACTACATCATATTAAACATAAAATCATTCAAAACCATGGGGATGGATGGAATGCCATTGAAAAACATAAAAGAACGTTGGGTTTTTTTTTTAATCTGAGAAAACGTTATATACTTTGATAAAAAGTGTTTTCAGAAAAATATGAACAGATGTGCTATGCATATGTGTATATATACACTACATAGCACTTATGATTTGAGAGGGGGTAATTTCAACATTGCTAAGTGGTAACACAAGCTAGGTATTTAAGGGAATGATATAATATGACAACTTCATAGACTACCAAACTATGTATGGTCTCTGGAAACTATCATTATCAACATGTACAATAACTAGTAGCATTAGGTGGTCTGTACAGTATCCCTCAATGTCTAATTGAGTCACACAGTCTAAGACACTTGACGGGCACCAGGCACTGCCTCCTAATGAGAACTGACTTTTTTTAAAAAAGGCATTCAAGACCTCTTCTATATAAATTACTATCGTTTGCAGCAAGAGAGGATTATAAATGTTTGCTGGCAAAAACTAAATTTATTTACAAACTGGGTCTAATTTATTTATGGCTCCAGTACAATTGGCTTTTGTCGAAATATTTATGTTATCTGTACTTCTGCCTCACTAAACTCTACCACAATCATAAACACTGTTGAAAAATTATTTGCAGTTAGCAGGATTTAAACTACCCATTATATCACCAGCTAGTGCCAGTAAACTTTTGCACTGGTTGATAAAGTTTCCTCTGTGGAATAAATATACATTTGACTTTCAAAATCTCTGGTGGGCTCCATACAATGAAAAATGAAGGATTAAAAAGGTGCCCCAGACTTTACCAGTTTTGTGTGAGTGCTTCAGTTGCACATTCCAATTGAAGTTTTGACTACAAAAGTGCCCTAATGTCAATCTTCTTCTAGCATTAAAAGAAGAATTAGATGATTGAAGTGTAGGGGTGATGGTCTTTGCCAAAGATGCTACTTTTCACTTCGGTTCACTTGTCCATTCCAAAACATTATCTGGCACCATGGTGCGCCTCTGTGCAAGTCGCTAAGGTTAGATATAGAGTTGGATAAGATACATTTCCTACCCTCAAGGCTCTTCGCGTTGAGTAGTGAAGACAGCCATGGTACCAAGTACGCGACAATGCAATCCAATAAGGTGTAAGTTGAGTTAGGAAGAGTTATAGAATCTTAAGAGTTGAGTTGAAACAACTGCAGTTGGGCATGCCAAGCTGATAAAAACCCATAGCCTTTTGATCCTAAGGCAAGGATCAAATAAGGAATGACTTACTCCCACTTCTTCTAAATAATGCATGGAGTGATGAAACCAACAGGTTATAAAACAGCAATGGTCTACATTTCCATTACAAAATAAGTCAAAAGAAAACTGCACAGAGAAGTTGATGGCTTCCCTGTCATGTAACTAGTAAAAGTGTATTTCTGTTTTACCTACTTTGTTGAAAAAAGACTAAAAGTCCTACCTTGAACCAGGTGGGACTATTGTGATACCCGTGAAACCCCCACCAGCCTATGGATGGCCCATACCGCATTCATCTTCCAGAGTGAATTTGAGAGTTGTGCCAAACAAACCAGAGATAGTTCTGCTTCACCTGAGAACAGTGCTGTCTTCAGAGGGAAGACTGACCAGGTCACCCTGGAGCCTCCAACTTCAAGCAAGAGCTCATCAGAGAACACGGCAGTACTACTGATTTCTGGTGTCCCATACTACAAGAGATGATGGTCCCTTCCCAAACAATATCTATGCCTATGATAGTTAAAGTAGCCAAAAGCCAAAGTAGCAAAATAAATTTCAAGAGCCGTAATTATATGATGAGAAACAATCTATAAAAAAAAAAAGAGTTATTTGCTCATCAAGGTGCTTCATAAAAAGGAATGCCAAAACCCCACATATTTGTGACTTCATATTCAGTAGTATATGCATAAAATATTTTGCTGCCCATTTATATCAACATTATAACCCTTACTTAGCTCTAGGTATTATTCTCCAGAATAAAAAAATAAAAAATCTCAGTGTCTTTGTTTTGTGATTTTGCTGATCATCTTTTGGGTCTGTTCCAATAAATCTTCTTTAACAAACTGCTTGTTTTAATAGTTTATAGCTATTCTAGTTGAGTTAAGTAAACTATTTTGGCATCATATTGCTTAAACCTCAGGGTAATTGACTGAGCTATTCTAGTTGAGTTAAGTAAACTATTTTGGCATCATATTGCTTAAACCTTCATGGCACTGTAGAATTTAAGAGCTAAAGAAGCCAGAAAATCATCGGTTTACTCCTCTAAACATTGAAGATGTTTGCTGGTTCAGATATATTGTGGATCAGGGGGTATAGCTCAGTGGTAGAGCATTTGACTGCAGATATATTGTGGATCAATCCATGTAAACCTCTGTGTGCTCTGACTGCTTGAGAGGAAAGACTGGAAATGTTACAATGCTATCAAAAGTATATGATGTTAGGGCGCCTGGGTGGCTCAGTGCGTTAAAGCCTCTGCCTTCGGCTCAGG